>JABEVS010000220.1:0-106030 GCA_018290735.1 Coelastrella sp. MACC-549 | reverse complement strand
GGAATAGCTGTGGCTGGGAGTCTTTTCCTGATGCCAACGTCTGACATTACCAGATATCCACCACTGGACCCATTTGCAATGGCCTGCACTATCGCACTGCCTGCCGTGTTGTGTCGAAGGGTTGCTGTCAGGGACAATGAGGGACAGGCACTTACAGCATGATGACCTCCATCTTGTTGACCGCACAGTGGGCAGTTGGGATTTGGCGCCTTCTTAATCCTGTACAGGTACTTCTGTGTTGGCAGAAGTCCATACCTATACTGCATCACCTTCTTCACCAGCCACGGTTCCAATGAGCGGTCACCAGCAAACATGTGGCTGTACTTGTGCTCTAGTTGGGGTGAGACATCTTGCCACGCTTTGAAGTAAATGGTGTTGGTGTCGGCCCTACCCAGTTTAAACAGTGGGTGCATATGTTCTTTCAAGTGGCTGTTGATGGTTGACAATGGGATGTACTTAGTCTGCGTGACCACTGCTCCTGTTGCTTCATCTGTTTGAGTCTCCTCTTCTTCTGTGTGTGGCCAGTGTACCTGGTCACGGCGGTTGCTGGGCACTAGACACACATGTAAGTCTTCTTCAGGAACGGTACCATGTGCTACTGCTACTGCTGCTCTGTCTGCTCGTTCATTGCCGACAATGCCAGTGTGGCTTTTTACCTTCCAAAGGTGTACTATGCCAGGAGCGTCGTCAATCAGCCTGATGATATCCTGAAGGAGATAAGCGTGGCGGTGTTCCTCCATATCCTGCGGTCGTGTCAGCATGCGTTGAATTTGATAAATGCATCCAAGGCTATCCGTAGCTATGTTTATAGTCCCGTTACTGCTCTGATCGAGTGCAAGCTGTGCAGTGTCTGGCTGGAGGCCTGTGTGGATTGCAGCAAGCTCTGCTCTGTTGATTGTATTGAAGCGACTCTGAACCTTGTGTGCATTTGGAAAAGCACATGTGACATGTATGGTGACACTGTCATCGTCAGAGGCCAATGGCATATGTACTGCTGCACCTATGCCAGGGCCTGGTTGGTCCGTGGTTTGTAAAGCGCTCCCATCTGTGTAGACAAACGTTCTCCAGTTGTATCGCAGTTCAGGTGTTGCGGAGCATGCCATTATCAGCGACTGCTGCTCCTTCGTTATACGTTGCTGTACCTCGTACTGCCATTCCTCAGGTGTCTTGGGGTCTTCGCCCTTGTCATACTGTTCCACAGGTGACTCCCACTCCGCTGGCCTTGGTATTCTCCCCGGGCGCGTGTGATCCTTTGGTTTTCGTTGGAATGCTTTGGCGGTATGCGAGGGTCCGGGCCCCCTATTTATTGTGCCCAGCAGCGCTATCTTGTAGTTCAGAGAAAAGTTATTCGTCCATTGTATCACCATCTTATTCTTACCTGAAGGGGGGCATGCGTCCATTATGCTGTATTGGAATCTGGCCCTCCAGCAGGAGTGTTCCAGTGGCAGATGCTTCTTGTAGCCCTCAATGTTGCCAACCGCTATCAGACGGTACTGCCACTTTGGATGTTTAACATGCCGGTGCCTGGCATGCACCAGCGGAGCCAGACGCAGTCTGCTATTAGGGATTGTGGCTAACAGGTGGCAGTAGGCAGGGTTGGCATCCAGCAGTTGGCCGTATTTTGATTCTTCGAGAGGCTGCCCAAAGGTAGGCAACACAAGCAATGTCAGTGTGGGGACGTCTGCATGTTCAGCTGACTTTATGGCCCATGCAACGGCTTTGTGCGCAGCAGCAGCATTCAGTTCAGGGAAAGCAACTGATGCCCCGGTCCATGCTACACTGTATGCATTGTGGCTAGCTCCAAACACCTGGTCACGTGATTCAGGAGTCCAGTAGTTACCTGTGCCCCAAGATGCGTTTAATGGTGTTGCAAACCTCTCTTGTGTGCAGCCAGCATAGCATTGAAACGCGTAGTGCATTTGTGGCGGAAGTGCAAGTTGGTCTCTCAGCGGTGCTGTTTGTTCTTCCTCATCTGTGTTTACTTCCTTATTGGAGTATCGCTCACACAGCAGGTATACCTCTTCAGCAAATGTTCCGGCCCTCATCTTCTTCATGAGGTCCGGGTGATGTTGCCGCATATTGTCGTAGCCCAACTGAAGCCATGCTGCTGTTTCTGCTGGAATTGTGTATCTGCAGTGGCCGTTTGGAAGGTACACACATGCCAGTGTCACAGTGGCCAGCTGGTGGACACCCCTGGTCGCTTTTTCCACGTCAACTGCTCTGATATGCAGCTCAAAGCGCCCTGTAGGTCTGATGTCAAGCTGTGGATTAATCGGGGATGTGTGGATGACCAACTTGCTCCTGATCTGTGCACCCACTGTCAGCCCATAGACGCTGTCCCTTTGTGTTGTATGGTATGTATTGCAGACGGTGGGTTGGCCTGTCTTTTTGCGTCTTTTAGTGTTATGACTGGGGTCATCTGTAAGCGACTGTTGTACGGCTTTCCCTGCAAGCATTGAGTCAAGTTCTGCAACTGCTGCTGCAGTGCCAATGGATCTGACAAGGTCAAGAGGCTCCAAGGTGTTGTGCCATCTCACTTTGAACAAGGTTAGTTCGGCCGGGAGGCTCCCAGGGTTGTTGTTCCATTGTCGATTTCTGCACTCAGGGCAGTGGAAACCTTCCTCGCTTTGAAGTTCAGTGATGTGGTGCCATCTGGCTAGACATTCAGTATGGTAATTTCGGGTGCATGTTATGCAAACTAATGCTTCTGTATCCTGCCTCTCGCTTTGTGTGTGCCCGCAGAATTCGCAAGGCCTACGTATCTCATGGATCTCAAGGTCTTCCGATGTAGCCGGGGATTCCTCAGCTGGATTATACCCAAGTTCTTCAAGAAGTTTGATTAACCAGCCTGGGTGTACTGCTGTGGCCCACTGTACTTTGGCCTGTGTGACTGTGGGGCCGCATTTCCGTGGCACCCCTTTCCTTTTCCTGTGCTTGGTGTCCATCCCTATGTACTCTATCCCAGTAATTGCCTCAGAGGTGTATGCATACTCTGCAAATAGTTGTTGGACCCTCTCATGGTATGCTGCTTTGGTGGGCTTGTTTTTTCTCTGTTGCAAGTCGGTGTACCTCTGCCAGCCGGTCTTATTTTGAATTGTTAAACCAGGGGGTCGGGCCTGTTCTCGGATATTTGCAGAATGCTGCACAGGGCGATGCTGCAGGCTGTCTCTGAACGCTGCAAGTGCATCCCTCGCCGTATGAGCCTCCGTGTCATCCCTCTGATATATGTTGGATATAAAGTGCACAATTGTGCTTGTCTTCTTGTTGTTGGGAGGCCATATCTGCTGCATCGTCTGTATTACTTGGCTGTGTACCTGTCGTTGGGTGTATGGCAGGTCATGTATTGTAGCGTCTGCTGGACTGTGATATGCGTTGCCTGTTGCTAGGTATTGGCTGATACGGTTCCAAGCCTTCCTGTGTTTCTGCTTCACATAACGACTACCTGCAATACGCGCCAAGTCTCTTACTGGCAAGACATGACGCCTGTGTGCATCCAGCATCTGTTCAATACTTTTCACCCCTGTTCTATGCAGCAAATGAAGGTCTTTCACTAGTTGTGTGTCCCATGTGTCTTGTGCTGGAGTCACTTCACTGAGTGTCTTTGCAAGATTATTCAGGTCTTGCAGACTTTGATCTTGTGTGTCCTTCATCAGGGCAAGCCCACTGTTATGTAGGGCCATCGCTTGTCGGAGTCTCATGCTATAGCGTAGTATTTTGGGCAACTTAGCAGCACTCAGGGCATCTATGCCATGCTTTTGATAGGCGTATAATGCTCTACTGATGACTCCAAATGGGCCAGGGTGATTAAGTGATCTTGTTAAGCGTTGCACACAGATGGTGTTGTGTTCAACCTCTATGGAGTGGCATCCTAGGCCTCCAAGGTTCCTATCTTCCCTAGCTGCTGCTGTGGACATGCTTCTAGGAAAGCCATAGGCTTGTTTATACGCATTGCTAAGCAGGCTGTCTATGCAGCGCATCTCAGATGTTGTGAAAGGTGACACCGAAAGTATATATGTGATGGCTGGTCTGATGCTAGTCTCTATTATTCGTAGCTTCTGCTGTACACTAGCATAGGAATGCTTCAAGTTCTTTGTCATGTCTCCAATTTCTTCCAGCGTGGACTTCAACTGGGGTGCAAAGTTCAGATCCATCGTCAGTAGAAGCCCCAGGTGGGCGAATGGGTCCCTGGGTGGATGGAATGTGATGGATTTGTCCTGAATTCTGATGGGGCGCAGCTGCATTCTGAGCAGTTCTGTGTCATATGGATTCTGAGGTTGGCTGCCATGCAGGGCTCCGGTTGCCAGAGTCTTGGTGTTATTTGCTTTCAAGTGTCCCCAGTACAGGTACCTATCCACCTTCTTGGTCTGGTGTTTCATATCAATTAGCCCTGTCTTGCCTCCCGTCAGAACGTTGATGTCATCTGCAAATGTTATGCTACTGACTTGGTTTTGAGATTGCAGATGTCGTTCTGATGCTGCTAGTACCCCCATCTTGTAGCCTCTGCCATTTGCCTGTAGCCACCTCAACAGGGGTTCAATGTACAGAACAAACAGAAAAGGTGACAAGCTGTCACCTTGAATTGTGCCTCTTTGTAATGGTATTGATTGCGTCGGCCCATAAGGTGTTTGAATGACGGTGGCTGTGTCTGTGTAGAGGTCTTTGACCACTTCTATGGCGTCTGTGGGGTATCCCAGATCATACAGGATCATGAGCAGCTTATCATGGGATATGGTGTCGAATGCTTCGGTCATGTCTGCCATAAGCAGGTAAATGTCCTGTTTGGTCAAATATGCGTCCTCCAGGGCCATAACCATCATTTCTAGCTGGTGGGTAGTTGACCGCCTGTTTCGGAATCCTGCTTGTGCATTGCTCAGCATATGGTGTCTCTCAGCAATGTCTACCATTGCAACTGTGACCATTCTGGTCCAGACCTTGTATATGGTGTACTCCAGTCCAATCCTTCGGTAGTAGTCCAATTCAAGAGGGGTTCCTTTGTGTTTGTAGAGCAGCACTGTGTTACTGGTCTTCCAGTCTGTGGGTGTCAGGCCTGTAGCCCACAAGAGTTTTATGATGTTGTGTATCGCTCGTTTGCCACTTGCCGGCAGTGCTTGCAGGACTTCATTCACCACACCATCTGGCCCTGGGGCCTTGCCACTCTTCAGCGTCTTTAGGCATGTGTTGAACACAAGTTCGTCATTTATAATATTGTGTACCCATTTCCTGGCGTCGTCTGACATGGTCCTCTCCATTAGCCCCCTATATATTGCAAATTCAGGGTCGGCCACATTGTCAAAAGGGTAGTTTCTGGGGGCTTCGGCAGGCAGGTATTGTTTTGTTCTGGTGTCCCCTTCCGGGGCCACAGTTTTTTGGAGTCCCCAGTCAGTAATGGTTTGCACCACGGCTGCAGGGTCAATGACTAGTTCAGTTTTTGTTTTGATCACTCGGCATGCGACTGAGGGTGTGTGTTTATGTTGACCTGTAGCTATCTTGTTGCCCCGCTTCTCATTATTGTTAAGCTCTTGTTGCTGCCTTTCTTTCTCCTGCTGTACTGATATCTTTTGATGCTTTCGCTGAATCTCTGCTTGTTCTCTTGATATGCTTCTATACACATTGTGTAAAATTTCTTCTTGATCTACATCATGAGCTGAGTTGTGCATATGGCGCTGTATCCTTTCATCAACTATACGCCGACTTGCAGTCTCCCTTTCAGTGGTGCCTTGCAGTGCAGCCTGGCTTTGTGTCGTGTCTCTTTTGGGATCTAGGCGTTTAGATTGTCTCAGTCTGCATGACACCTCGGCCTTGTCCTCTCTCAATTGCTTCCATCTGCGGGCTGGTCCTCTTGGCCTGTAGTGCAGGCCATTTACGTTTGTAGGTCTAGTGGGGCAAACTTGCAAAGCAATGTCTCTAGAGGAGGCAAGCAACTGCAGTGCTTCCTTTCCAAGCTGATCCACTACTTCTCTAGCTGAGTGTTGTCCAATATTGCCCATGGTTTGTTTTGTGTCTGCTGGTGTTTTGTCCAGCTGAGACCAGTGTGGGAGGACATGTTGTTCAATCATGAGCGATGTGCGTGCCTCGAGGTCTGACCACTCTGGGGCTTGTTTGTCAGAGATGGCGGCTGCCAGCTGCTGCTTGTGGCTTTTAGTCAGCCGCCTAAGGCGTGTGTTTCCTTGCAGCTTGGTCAATTTAGGAGGCAGTGGTGGCAGCATCTTGATTTCTGCAAATGGCACTTGAATGCTCAAAACATCATGGTCTGACAGTGAACCTGACATATCTGTGACGCAGGTTGTCACATGCATGGCGCTTAAGCAGTGTGTTGCTATATTGGTAAGCACGTCATCTATCCTGCTGCAGGGTATATTTTCTTTACCCTTCCTGTAGGTGTAGTCTCTTGCAGTATTGTCTGCTCTTGGTTGGTCTAAAGGTGTCAAATTATTCATTTGAAGGAATTGCCGGTGCAGCATATCAGCTTGGCTTGGTGAGCCAGTTCTGTCTAGATTTCTAATTGTGGCATTGAAGTCTCCAACTATGAAGATATTCTCTGACTGGTGAATCTTGTCCTGCATCAGCTGTTGAATGACCCAGTACATCCTACGGCGTATCATAGTCACATGTGGGCAGTACATGCCTATTATGTGTGCTGGGGTGGATTCAGGTAGTTCTAATGTTACATGCATCATGTATCCTTGCATACATGATGACATTGGTTGCAGTGACAACTTTCCAAGCTCGCTTAACGATTTGTCTATTGCTATAAGCAGGCCGGCCTGCCCTCTGTTGGTAGCTGTATGTAGACTGAAATACACATGGTAGTCTTGTAGCAGCTTTATCAGCCACCCAGGCTTCTGCTTGAGCTTTAACTCTGTTAGCACTAGTATGTGGGGCCGCTCATCGCCATTATCAGGTGCTATTATATTTCTCAAGTCCAGTGCAATGTTAGTAGCACCCCGCACATTCCATGTTGAAATGCACAGATTTTGTGAGGTGGAGACCTTAATATTTGATGTTGCCAATTCTTCAGCAGTAGATCTTGTGTGCATGCTGTGAGCATGGTTTTGGTTCGCTGGAGTAGGTCCTGGTGACCCATCATGCAGTGTAGCCTTTTGTTGCTGTGTGTCATTATGGGACTTCGCAAACGCAATTCTGCTCTGTTTCAAGCGCTTGCGCTTGTTTGGTTGTGCTGTATCTGTTGTCTTGAGCCTCCTGCAGGCATTGCTGTGCTTGTTGCTGCAAACTTCTTTGGTCTTGTTTGACGCGATTGTCTTCTGAGTGGCATCTGGGTTTTTTCCAAGGGAGCGCTCTATCATGTCGTTTTGTTTTGTGGCAATGGAAGCATCATCCTTACTTACAGTCTGCTCGGCGTCTGCTGCTCCAAATGCCTTGGTTTCTGGCAGTGCCTGTTTGTCAGCATTGTGCACTTTAGAGCGGTGGTCCTTTGGAATCATGCAGTATTTCAATATTCTCCGGGCAGGCATTGGGTTCCGCTTGTAGGGAGCCCATCTGAGTGGTTTCACTTGTTTTCTACGCCTCACTGCATCAGGCTGACCCCTATCTTGTTGCAGGTCATTTGCAGAACCTCTGAACTTGAGTCCCTGACCATCAGAGGTTCCGACACAAAGGGGTAAGTAGCCTCAACACTCTGGGGTCTTATGCCTTGTTTGCATGGATGTAACCCAGACCCTTGGCCTGAGGGTGTGTGGACATCAGCTTGCGAAGCGCGATGGCATCTTCTTTGTGCAGCTGAAGCTTCAGAGCCTGGAAGCTGCTGCCATTACCAGTGCTCCAAAGGGGCCAGAAGTTCCAGAATGGTACATAATCACCTGCAGGGCAGATCAGCAGTACCAGCAGCATGAGCCAATAGCACAAGCAGCCTTCAGTCAATGTGATACAGGACGTGCAAGTTGTTGTTTGCCAAGCTGGCCATGGCAGCCACACAGATCATGCATCACCCCTGGCTGGCATAGCACCACCGTACATTCATGATGGGGCAGTGTCCATCAGCTGTCGCCATTTATTGGCATGCTGCGCAGCATCAGGTCAACAAGCGTCTGCTTACCTTGAGGCCTTGCGAAGCCAAGCCTGACGCCATTGGGCAGCAGCTTGGGCAGGCAGCAGCAGAAGAATGGGTACTTGTGTGCCAGATCAAACATGCTGGAGAAGCAGTTGGCAATGCAGCCATGAGCCACATAGGGTTGGACGTTCTGCGCATTAGGGCACAGGGCAGGGCAAGCAGCCAGTGGTCGTCAGCACGGACAGTTGTGCATTTGTTTACCCCCCCATGAGCGACTATGTTGGCTCCTCCGGGGCGCCCCTCTGGGGCCAGGTTGTATGGCATGGTATAATATGTTAACGCCACTAGTAGTAGCCCCGGGCCACTACTAGGCTAGTAGTGGATACAATCATACTTGAAGTATGGTAGCCTGCCTCTGAGTTGCGATCCATCCATGATGAATACCAACAGATTGTGTGCAAAACCTTACTATGACACCATATAACTCTGGCCTCCCAAAGTAGCCAATCAGGTTGGTCATGGTAAATAAAACTAACAAACTTGTTGCAGCTCAATTGTGAGTATCGATACACACTGCCGCCATAATATGGCGGATGGTGGCTTGTTTTGAGGCCCTCAAAGTTGGCTGCCGGCTGACTGAGTCCTTTGCATACCTTCAGGTCAACAATGGCGTAGGAAGCGTCACTCTCTGCCTTGAGGCACACACAGCAGAGGCTGAAGGGGAAGTCACATAAGCTGTCACTGGAACGGAGGATCAGACGCTTGTCGGTCACCAGACCGAGAACGCGATGTCCCTGAACACCACAGAAAGCAGGAGGCAGGGAGTTGTTACAGTGTTGTATAGATTGTATGAGCACAAAAATGTGATTTGGCCCTGCTTTGAATTACGTGCAGTGTTTGCTGCAGCATTCTTGTTGATGGCTCACACACATGACACAAGTACCACTGCTGAAGGACTCTAGGGCTGAGAACAGCAGCAGAAAAATTTCTACACGTCAAGTGCCTAGATGTAGACGTACTGCTGTGTCAAACGATTCAAATTTCATCTTCTGCTCTTCTCCTGGCAGCAAATCAAATTGTTCTCCATTCATCTGCTGTCTTGCGGGTGCGACAGTAGCCATATTTGCGATGAAGACTTTGAAGGCGCTTAACAACAATGGTGGGCTCTGCAACAGAGTTGCACAGTTGTGATATGTGCTTGAGAGCATAGGATCGCAGCGAACCGCCATGAGAGCTGATGAAGGCGAAGGTCAAAGTTAACGCGATGGGATACGTTCTTTGTACTTGTAACCATGGAACATATCAGTATATACCATGGAACATATCAGTTGGACAAGTACACAGTATTTTGGGGTGTGCTGATGGAGGAAGCTAGCTTTGACTCACCACTTGATGTTGGGAATATGATCCTTTCTGCTTGTATATACGCTGTAAAGACGGCGATATTGTACAACAAGAGATCAATGCGTCTGCTACTGCCACTAAAACGGCCGAATGTGCTCGGTGAGCGAAGCGTCAGTTTCTGTCTCTCCAGCTGCAGCTCCAGCTTTCCCGCGAAACGTCACAGTACTCTCGCTGATGCAGACCACGGCAACAGTTGCGCGATAACAAGTGAACTGAGAGTAAGAAGCACGGGCCTGAAGTTAATCAAGGTCTCCCGCTCGCAAAAGGCACCGCAGGACTGCACAGCTTCTGCACTCAGAGAGTTGACCGCTCACAGACAGTTGACCGCCCACTGACTGCCATCATACTTGCACCAACCAGCTGCGGTTGCACACACCTAATGATGAGGTTACCAATGCTGCAGTTTATGATGGATCATGACAGAACTACGCCGCATGCTGCCTCAAGCCGCTGCAGCTGCCAAGGTACTCATTTTGCACCTGCAGGTGCAGGTGCTGGGCCTTGCAGCTGCTTACTGTAGTCCTGCATATCAAATTGCACCATTGTATTGATCTGGCCCTGCTTATTGAACAAGATCATATCCACACCCTCAACAGTGAACTTCACATCTGAGTCCCGGCCCTGTGCTTCACCGTGCCAGTAGTCAAATGCCACCTGGATGATGGAAGCAGCACAAGCACACGTTTTGTGAATGGAACGGTCAACAAATGCTTCTTGATATGACTGCAGAGGCGGCATATACTGCAGGTCATGCTTCAAGCACAGCATGCGCCGCCTACGTGAAGCACGACCTGCAGACCTGCAACACATGCTACTCAGTAAAGTTAGTTTGACTTGCCTGGTGCCATCATTAATAGTATTAAAAGACTGGGCACAATCTGAGGCTGCCGTTGAGAAAGATGCTGTACAACAAGCTGAAACCGCAGCTCCTTGTGTGAGACAAATGCTCATCAGCTGGGTCAGTTCCTTAGTGAGGCTCACCCTCATGTCCGGGTTGACTGCAAAATTCACCAGCTTGTTCCTGTCAGTGAACTTCTTGTGCAGGCCAGCAATGGCGGCTCTAGCATCCTCCTTGCCCATCATGCTGATAGAGTGGCCCTCACGGTCTGCCTTGTCAGCAGCGTGATGAAGGCCATACGCATCATATGCCAGCATCGCTGGGTCAAGCACTGCAGGGCATGTAGACAATATTGTATCTTGCTGCTGTCGACAACAAGACGCTTGGAGCATGGGAGTCATGCCATACAGTGTGTACATCTCATGCAAAGACGTTGCCAACACCTTGTAGGCTACATGCGTGGATGAGTAGCTGAGATGCATTGCTCAATTTGAGCATCATGCCCGGCATGCCAGTGCTGACATGTGTAATTCAAAAAGTCAGGGGCTTGGCCCCCTCGCTGCAATGCACAGGATCATGCAGGCTGCTGGTAGCTGGCCAGCAGATATGCATATTTACAGGGAGGAGGGCTGAGCCCCGGAGTCTGAACATCACTTGAGAGGCTCGCATACCTCTGTCCAGCTGATCCAGATCTGCATCGCTGTTCCAACAGTGTACCCAGGTCATCAGGTTGTTGGACATTGTGTGTGCGTAATCAGATGACACAGCATCATCAGTGTCCTGCAAGCAATATCATTTCATTGTCACCCCGTCACCCATATGGCATGACTTGCAGCGTGGGGTCCTTCAAAAGAAGCTTTCAGGACCTTCTTAGTAAGCAACTTGGTGAGCTGGCAACAGCTATGCACAAGAGCAGGTACAGCTCTTTCCTTGCCAAGTCCTCAAAAACTAGCCCACTGGAATGGGACTCATCTTTGGGGGACAACTTCCATACCAGTGGGCTAGTCTTTTGAGGACTTGGCAAAGAAAGAGCTGTACCTGCTCTTGCAGCAAGAGGCTTTTGGCACAGCTGGTGTGCTGCTGTTCTCATCTTCATGATGGTCGAGTTCTTTCAAAGAACCAGTGGTCACCCGGTTCTAGGCTGGCAGCTGTTGGTCCATGCTGTGGGGTCTCTGTCGCATTCTGCTGAAGGAGTACTGATCCAATCTAGTGGCAAGCAGGCTTGTGCTCTGACCATTAGCTGGTGTATGCTGACAGCACTGCCGCAGCTGATTGTCAGTGCATATAGCCCTGCTAGGCAAAGCACCATGGCAGCAAGCAGCTGTCTCACCTTCTTTGCTTCTTCTGCTGCTCCCCAGCCCAGCTTTGGCAGCACATCACCAAATACATCAGCAGGCTGGCACCTGTCTCAACAACACAACAGCAGCGATAGCAGCCACACCTCTCCATAGAATCAAGGATGCTCCTGGAACATCTACAGGCTATGGGCTACGATCTACATCATGTAAATGGGGCCATATACCTCAGGGGATAGATGCAGATGCTGACACTGACACCGACACTGCAAGCTTGTAAAGTGAGTCTGAATGTCAGCTGAAGCACAAATTAGACTGTCGGACAGTGCCATCATAGACTTCAAATCAAACTTAGTGATTGCCTTGCCATCATAGCACCTGAGAACTGCCAGGGCTCAAGTTGTATGAGCTGGATGATCTAAAAAATCCCCCAACGCATACAACTTGAGCCCTGGCAGTGCTCAAGTGCAGCCGCAGCAGCAAATCGTATGGATCTTGACTGTCCTGGAGACCAGGAAAATCAACTTGATAGATGATTGATCAAAAGGATTGCTGACGCTGCAACATCTGGCGCCAGCATTCACCTGACTCCTGGTCTGAGCATCATCTGCTGTTCCTCTGCAGTCATTTGTCTGTTGACCCGGCTGACCTTCAGCTTCTGGCCCTGTTGGTCAAAGGTCAACTGCTTGATGCTGAAGCCACGACTGGTGTTTCCTGTGGGCTGACTTGCGCCAGATAGAGAACCTGGAGGTGCAGGCACATGATCATAAACTCATGCTCTGATCCAGTACTATTTGAGCGGCACAGCATATGCAGTATTAGGATACTATCCTAGTTGTTGAACACGCGAGAGCACATTCTAGGGGCTCTATGCATGTCCTAGTCCAAGACCAGCGAACCAAATGAGCCACTCATGAGAATAAACCTCATCATTAATGTTAGAAGAAGAACTAGGAGTTCATGAGAAGTTCTTATCAATAATCCATTTCCATAGAATCACAGGTACAGATATCTGTACTACTAAGGTCTGAGACCTCAGCTAGGACATCAAAAGAGAGTCATATTCAGAAAGCAAAACCTTCAAGCTCCTGTTCCTGCCAGGATTTGAGCAGTGCTTGCCAAGCACCATTGAATGGTATACACAAGCCAAGGTGGTGTTGCTGTAACAAGCATCAGTGACTGCTGTTAGTCATGAACTTCATTGAATGCTACTGGTGTAAGGTTTTTTTGAGGTGGGGCCTCACCTGTGTTCTTGTATTCCCAGGCAACCCCAACAAATGCTGTGTTAGTGTCTTCATTAGCAGCAACTGCTACTGGGTAGTATGTGGTGTGCTCATACTTTCCATGCTCACGCTCGAGAGCCTCCATAATGTGATCGATGCCTGAATGTTCCCAAAAACAGCAGCAGTTGTGTCCGATGTATGATATGGTACAGCATATACCACGTGCCTGACAGCAGTGCTATTACTCTGTACATATAGTGGAATTGACTGTGAGATTGGTAAATCGCTGATCAGAATTGTCCACTGAGATGCGTTTGCCTTAGGAGCCATAGATCACACCCTGGCCCAGCTGGTTACTTGCACCGTGCATGATTGGGCCAACCCCAGGCGTAGCCTGGCGCCAGGAATCACTGATCGCTGGGCCTGTGCAGATGACTCATCTGGCATGCACATGGCATGCTGAATGCTTCACTGACGACTGCTGAGAAGCAAGACAACAACAACCACACACCAACATTCTTGAAGTGCTTGCGACCATGAACGTTGAACGTTGTATTACTTTACATATATTTACATACTGCTCAGAATAGTCGCTCCAAACACAACTCTGTAGATCAACAACCTTTGTTGTGTAGATCAAACACTCAAAGCAAGCTGTTGCTGAGCAACAGTCATCACCCGCCTTACCTTTGAGGTCTGATGTGTAGAGCACTCCATCAGCCTTGAAAATACAGTCATCAGCAACCATGTCCTTCAACTCCTGCAGCAGCAACAGCAGCAGGAGGAGGAGGACGAGCTGTTGAAAACAGCCTTATGGACCCTATAACGATTAAATCATCACCTGAACTGCACTGTCTTGCAAACATACATTGTGTGATAAGTAAAAAGGGTTGTTATAAGGTTCCAGGTCTGCTGGGTGTGCTGTTTTAGCTTGTTGCTCAACAGTTGACCCAGAACTTTATACAACAGACCCAGAACTTTATACAACAGTTGTATAGCTGCTGCGGCAGCTGCTGTTGCTTTGGCCTGCACTAATGCTGGCCAATGGGCGAATAATCTCGATTGGGGGATTTCTGGATGCTGCATTATTTTTAAGGAGAACCGATGCATAACATCAGCCGGTTGTTGCAATGCTACAGGCCTGAGGACACTGTGATGATGGAGTCTGGGACCCATGTACTGTTGCTGAACTGACAAAAGAGCCTGGTTGAACCAGCAGAACTGTTCAGCAGAAATAAGTGCTGGTTGGTGCCACATGTAAGGCTGCAATTGTCAATAATATCTCTCTCTCAACCACGTATCGTGTTCGGAAGTATCGAGCTCACCTTTTTGACAGCATCTATACCTTTGCTTTTGACAGCACCCCATGTCTCAACAAACTGCCTGTGGAGAAGCAGATCAGCAGCCGCAACCGCCAGGGCAGACCATTGCTGTTTGTGAATAGCCTGTTCCAGGCAATTCATTTGTTGGCAATGCACCAACCAGACGGGGACAGCAGAGGCCAAGGCACACTTACAGCTGAGAGCTGCATCTGCTTTGGTTCAATTTGTGTGATGCACCATCAGCAGCTCGCTGCTCAGGCTGTAGATTCTTCTTATGTGACAAGGACTTGCAGGACTTGCAGAAATCCTTGTCAAGTGCAACATCTCCATTACCCAGCAAGCGTAGCAACATCAACCGCTTGAGCTCAACCTGTTCCTCCTGTCGCCATATGGCCCATGCACAACTTCAAGTTGCAGTGCATGCTCAGCATGAACAGATGCCACACACGACGACACCCGCTACTGGATTCTGCTACAGGGTGTCGTGATGACCAGATATACTTACCTTGCTCTACCGCAGAGCTGCTCCTGTTTATTGCTGAGGAAGCTCATTGTCTTGACTGCTGGTGCTCGAACTGGACGTCTCTGTGTGATAACTTTCGGACTCAGCACACGCCTGCTAGCTTGTGCCAGGAGCTGCAACAATGGGCGAGACAATTTCGGTTGCAGGACTCATTAATATGGGGCTACTCTTGGGAATGTATGCTGACTGACACACACTGCAGTAGTTGCTGACATTCACCGGGTTGCTGTAAGCACGTTGGTTTTGTTGCTGATGGTGGTGGCGCTGCTGCTGCTGCTGCTGCTGCTGCTGCTGTTGTAGGCAGTCACTTCATGAAGCCATGAGCTGAAATGCAAGGCACGTACTGAACAATATTCTTCCAGGTGCTTGTTCTATTCAGAACCACAACCACGAGCTGCGTACCTGCATTCAGAGGAAATAAGTGCGTGCAGCTGTATTTCGTTGGAAAACCGAGCGGCTACGTGTGCCAGGACTGATGCCACAGAGATCGTCGACAACATTTGAAACAAGCTTGGGGAAAGGTGTCGTTTGAGCGTAACGTGTGGTGTCCAGCAGGAGCGCACGTTTATGGTGACAGCAGTATGATGCCGAGTGAGTCAGGTCGTTGGCTCGTAGCGAGTGATTTTCTCGAGACTCCCATCGCGCAGCTTCGCGTGTAATTCAGCAGGAGATGGCAGCGAGAAGCAATGTATCAATCCTAAACATCAACTCACCTGCAGTGACAGCAACGGTGGGGAGTCCTAGAAGGCATGCTGAGCATGCTGAGCTATTGCCAATTACGCCAGGGCATTATGACTGACACAGCAGGCAGCTCTTGAACCTGCTGCACGGTCCCTGCAACGCTCCCAATGAGAGATATGACAATGAGAAACGTGACAGATCGAGCAGTATACTGCAGTACTGCCAGTGCAGGTTGTTCTCAAGTGTAGGTCAACTGCTACACTGTACACTTGAAGGCAATGCCCCAGGCTGGGGTGGCACGATGGGGTGGCATCATGCGAACAGTGACACGCCATTTTTTCATAAGTTTGGATGCAGCAGTGCTGATGACTGTTGACTCAACACAGGCTGTGTGGCAACGTTGCCATCTGACATACTATGTAAGCCGGTTAAAGATGAGGTATGATCACCTGAGCACCTGACACCAGCCCTGTCGTGATGTAAATAAGATTCCGAATGATTGAGCCCATGCAACACTAAAAATTCGGGATGAGCTAACAAATGATGAGCTGGCACCGTGGCACTGCATGGCATGCGGCGAAGGGGCTGCCACACAGGGATGATGCTCCATGCATGCTCGTGCTGCCGCAGCACGCAATCTAGGAGGTTGAGCCTATGCAGCATTCATGGATGAGCTGGCAATAACTCTGATAAACAGGTATAAATACAAATATCGTGTCATAGTAGGCAAGTCACAGTGTGATCTTCACAGGGGCTCTGTACCCCTGCCAGGGAGTACTCACTAGCAAGTCAATCTACTGTCAATCTACTGTCACTGTGATCAGAGTATGACGCTGGCAGATTGGTTATGACAGTTGTTGCCTGTCTGCACAACTACAGCCGCAGCTTACATGTGAAGCCCCATGCTGAAGTGTGATCAAGATCATGATACCATACACCATGCCATGGTAGCACCACAGGATCAACACAGGATCACTGTTTGCCACATTGCGGATCAGGCAGTGTGTACTCATGTGTTTTCCATCGGGGGCTGCATAGTGGCAGAATACACGTGCCAGACGCAAAGCACCAGTCGGACTCAAACAGGCGGGAGTCTTTGATTGGGTTTGACTCTGGCGTATACCACATAGCGCTCATTGTTCGCTCCTTTACCATATGTCCGCTTGTATGTGTACTTCATCTGTACTCGTTGTTGCTGCCTGCTCATCAAAGTGAGCAGTTCAACAGCGCCATGTTCCGTAAAAAGCCCAGCAGCATGCAGGGCCAAGGAACGTGTTCCCCGCCCTCCTTACAACAGCACAGATCAATTGCTGGCGTGTTGGCAAAATCATGCACAGCATCAGCGAGACCTGAGTTGGCACAGCAGCTGCAGCAGCATTATGGCGATGTAGGTGAGGCAACTTCCCCAGCAGTCGCTGCCCTTGCGACTGCAAGCTCACGGTGAAAACCGAAAGGCCCGTTGCACCTGGGATGGGGCATCTCAAGTTTCCGGCCGCTGTGGCAACTCTACGGCAGCATTAGCGCACATCACCAACACTTGCATTGACCTAGTATGATGATCCTACATGCTGCTCAGCTGGTTCTCGGTTTATACCAGATCCGCAACCATATGCACATTGTCAGTCAAGGCTGAATCAGCAGGGTCAAACAAGCATAACTTGCATCCTGGCGTGCCCAGACATGCGGTTGCATATATGTAACATGAGTGAGTGTCAAATCATGTCTTGCAGGTGGCTGGAAAGATAATACCCAGTTACCTATCGTTTACCATCCGGACTACAACATTTCCTTTTTTGGTCTTGAGAAGCTTCACCCCTTTGACTCCTGCAAGTTCCAAAAAGTGGTTGCTGGCCTGAAGTCTAACAAGGTTATTGACCGCATGGAGCAGCTGGTGCAGCCTCTGGCAGTGTCCCAGGACACACTGCTTCAGGTCCACTCACAAGAATACTTGGATGAACTCAACAGATCAAGCCTGAAAGTTGCCCAGGTATTCATAGCCCTGCCAAAGGTTGTTCCCACGGCAGGTTTCAGCCTTATCACCATGGCCGCATGAGACCAATACCTACACCTCAAGCCATGTGTGCTTTTGCATGAGGCCACATCACTTTGCCATGGAGTAGGACGCATGCCTCAGACTGGCAGCTCAGGTTCCGCCCATCATCACACAACCTCTGCTGTTGTCGCTGGTGTAGGTGACTGAACTACTCCCCCTGGCAGTTCTGCCTCATTTCGTGGTGGATTGGAAGGTGCTGCGGGCCATGAGGACACATGTCGGTGGCACAGTACTAGCAGCTGGGCTGGCAGTGGCCCACGGATGGGCAGTCAACATTGGTGGTGGCATGCACCATGCACACAGGTGTGAATACCCTCAGTATGACAACAGACCGCCTGACTGCAGCTGTCTGCTTCCGAAGGCACGAGTAGTACTCTTGCCTGTTGTCCTGAGGCATAGCTCAGGTAACCTTGCCAAGCAGATTACTATTGTCTGATGTGCTACTGGCCCAGTAGTACTGGGCAGTTTGTTCGCAGCATACACATCGCTGCTGTACAGGATAGCCTATGCTGACATGGCATGTCAGTCATGCCAGCGCACTGGCATACCTGGTTCTGAGCTTTGCACCTGGTGCCACCATTGAACGTATAAATTACGCGTGCTTGCAGCCAGATGCTACTTGAAGAGCAACTTGCTCCTTGAAGTTGTGAACGGCATCAGGAACACCAGCCTGTTGGCCCATGCACTGAGCAATGTCATACACATCACCGCTGAGGCTGTGTGCTGCGCTGTAGGGATGATGGCTCAGGCTGGTGCCCTTATGCTGACATTACCCTTGCTATCCAGCGCATCAGGCAAGTTGTCTGACCTGTGTTGGCTCAGCATTCTTTGATCAGCAGTAATCTGATCAGCAGTGAAAGGAGGTCGACTGCTTTATTCATGTGGGTTGCAGCTGCTAAACAGACACGATCATGACATAGCATTGAGGCAATAAAGTTTTGTTGAATGACAATAGTCAGCTTCAAGTTCAGATAGCAGTGCCTTGAGGGCTTTGCAATATATGAGGCAGTGCCTGTTAAGGTATAACGACCACTTTCAGCATCACCCTTAGGTACCCTATAGGGTAGCTACGGTAGGCACCAAAACAGCGCATGCATCGTCAGTGTCTGCTGATGAAGGGTGCACACACAACCCACCACTCTTTTCTGCTGTGGAAATCTGCGTGCTATGCTGGTGCTTGCAGGACAGCATCTGCAGGATCTATTCAACGTGTTATGGTGATTGATCTGGATGTCCATCAAGGCAATGGGATAGAGATGGACAAGCTGCACTACAACGACAAGGATCTGTTCATTGTCGACATGTACAACTCAGAAACGTTCCCCATGGACACTGAAGCCAAGGCTGCAATAGGCGTCAAGGTGAGTGTTGAACACAGTGTGCATCTCTGCACCCTCACACCAGAGATGTGTGCACCAGCAGCAGCAGCACACCAGTGAAGTGTCAGAGTTGACCATGTTGCTGCAAAAGAGAGATAGCCCATGCGCCATAAGAAACGCTATGTTAAGTGCATGCCTATCTGTAGCTTCTTTTGGTGAGGTACTCCCCTCTCGAGCAGCGGGGACTGTCAGCCAGAGTGCATCAGGTCATTCATCATATGCTTGTGCATGTGCAGGTATTGAGCAATGGCCAAAACATTTCTGCTGTGCACAGGCCACTGCTGCGATTACCAACTGAGGGTTTTATTGCAGGTTGTGAGCAGCAGAGATTTGCTCAAGGCAAGTTTGCTGCATTGTTTCTGTTGCTCATATGACCTGCAAAACACTTGCTTATCTTTCTTCTGTTTGCAGGTTGAGCTTGCCCCTGGAACCGCCGATGAGAAGTACCTTTCAAAGCTGAAAACATCTCTTAATGCTGCAGCCAAAAAATATCCCAACCCCCAGCTGGTTATCTACAATGCTGGTACTGACGTACTGACTGGCGACCCCTTGGGAGGATTGGCAGTTTCCCCAGCAGCTGTACAGCGGCGAGATGCAGCTGTATTTGACTTTGCTGAGCGACTGAAAGCTCCCATAGTCATGCTACTATCTGGAGGGTACACCAGTGCGAGTGCTGGTGTTATAGTGGACTCACTGACAGGTTTGCTGCAGGACATGGCAGCAAGGCTGCAACCTGCTCCGTCTAAGATTACACGATAAAATTTCACAGCTTGGTTGTTGGTGTTACTTTGAAAAACTGCTATATTTTGCTGAAATCGGATGCGCCCTTACTTTCTGCGTCCCAGCACATCATGGTCTGACTACTACTAGTCTGTAGTGCTGGGGGCCAGATCGCTGGCAGCGGCTTGCACAGTCTGACAGCTGCGAGCAATGCCGCATTGCGTACACGATGCACACCCAAGGCCTTGACATGTGATCAGGGATATAGAGGAAGTCGCTTCAGATGAAGAACCGAGCTGCGAGCAGTACCGACCAGTGCAGGGTGAGGCCATGCGCATGTACAGAAGGCGATCGCCAGCAAGCCTGTGCCTGCGTGCATTAAGCGTTTGCCCGAGGTGACACGATGGCCCAAGACGGCCTCACCCGCTCACTCACCCAGGAATTTGGGACTGTTACCTCTTCTGCGAGTGATTGGCTAGCTGGCTGCGAAGATATTGCCTGATGACACTGGGAAATTCTGGTTCAGCACAAGTTTACAAGTACTGGCAGGTGCCTGACTAACTGACTTGGACCAGCTGTGTACGCAACCAACCAAACACATGTCGCAAATATATACCTTTGACAAGGGTGGTATCTATATGGTCGAGCTATGGCCGCTGCTCCAGCCCTGGTGCGCTTCAGCATGGGCTAGGTTGCAAAGGTCGTGGGCAGTGTGGTACCCTCCTTGCATTCGCTCTTGCCAGTTTGATGTGCTCACCTTCCGTGTGGACATGCATATTGGCCGTTGACCTGTTGTTAGGAGCGTCTCCACCGTAATGCCAGTGACAGATACAAGTGTTGAAAGCATCAGTCAGCTCAGCACAGTAGCTAACATCCACACTGGTTGCCTTACACTACTAGTTTAAGATAGCTTAGTAGGCAGCTTAGTACAGTATTAGATATCCATACCAGCATGCTCACAATGAAGTAGGCAGAACCAGCACATTGCGCAGATCAGTACATATAATCAGGCTTCACTGCTCACACGCAAGGGGTTGCAACCAGTCTATTGTCAATCTAGTTTCTGGTATGCCAATGGTGGTTATTAACCTTCAGGTCGACAAATCCTCAAACAGCATTGTCAATTTGCAAACGTGATGCAGATGCACTTTATGAGGGAGAGTGATTCTGTTGGGGTCATCTTTGCTGGAGCACAAAACAGGCCAGCAGAAGAGCTTGTAACAGCGTTGCGCAAGGTGAAGAAAGCACCTGCGGCAATAACATAACAGCATGCATGTCAGTGCCCCAGCGTGTCTTGGACAACAGCGGAACCGCTACACAGGCATACACCTGCCTGGCAGGTGCAACTTGCCAGCAATAGCGTTAGTATGTGGGGCTGACTGGTGCTTCATAGGGCCATCAACAGTATCACCTCTATACAATGTGTATCAGAAGGCTTTGTCCTTCACCACTTGTACCGTTCTATCAATAACATGTCATGTGCATGGTACCACAAGTCCTGCAGATGCTGGAGTGTGCCAGTAAATGGTAAATTACTCTGCTCTTCTTGGTTTCAAGAGTACTGCTGTACTCAACAGCTCTCAACGTGACTGCAGGGCAACCATCTGCGCAAATATGGGAGGCGTGGAAAGCCCAAAACGCACTACTTTCGACTCTCACATGATGACAAAGAGCTGGTCTGGGACTCTAGCAATGTGAGCAGCCACAACAGCAGATGCAGATTGAACAGCAGATGCAGATTGACTCGCAGATGTGCTTGCAAACAGCTCTCTCTGAAGTGTGCAGCAACTGGACAGTCAGCTGTATGTTTGTGGCTCAGTCACAGCAACTGACACCCAGGAACTTGGTGGGCACCTTGAAAACAGCAGCTTTTTTGTCCATACAGCTTAGCAGATGTGGAACCTGCTCATGGCAGGCAGCTCTGAGCACATGCAGTGATTTGTTCTATGCAGGGGAAGGTTCGGAGCATCTCCCTGGTGTCTGTGGTCAAGGTGCAGCAGGGCCAGACCACTGAAGTGTTCCTCAGAGACCCACTGCCTGAATTTGAGGCCCTGTCCTTCTCACTCATCTACACTGAAGGCAAGAGTGATAAGAAGCTGCGCAGCTTGGACGTCATATGCAAGAACATGCCAGAGTTTGAGACATGGTAAGGGTATGCTGCGCTTCCAGACGCAGTTGCCAACACGTGCTGCTGACGGCACCATAATCATGGCTCCAAACATGCTGCTAAATGGGACGCGGCTGCCCACAACCTGCCTGTTCCCGCAGCAGCTGTCAAGTCTTTGATGCCTGCAACGTAGTCTGCATGGTCTTCATTGCTGCAACTCATCTGCAGGTTCTGGGGCATTCAGCTGGTGATCGCATGGGCGCAGCACTTGGACTTGCAGCAGGGTCTGGAATCAGTGGCTGCTCAGGAGGCAAAGCAAGCCTACCACAACAGTCAGGGTTTTGCTGGCAGTGGCAAGGTAATCCAACTCCAAGATGTAAAGGTTTCGCATCATTCTGTTGCAGCAGCATGCATGTCCTGGACAAAAAGCAGGCACAGACTAATAACAGTGTGAAAACTAACGCAGGCTTGGCTGCGGGCGGTTGGCATGTGCATTTGAGTCCGTGTGAGCCTATTCAGCTGATGGCATGCGTGCATGCACAAGCCTCTAGGATAGTGCTTTGCTACATCTGTTCTGTACCTCCGATGTTGACACAGGCCGATGACAAGCTGCAGGAATTCAAGCAGATTGCAGCAGCCCTGCAGCCCAGCCCACAGGAAACAGCAACAGCTAAAGCAGCTCCTACTCAGCAGGTCCCATGTGTGACAGCAGTAGCAGGAATAGCAGCTGGTCCAACACAGCAGCGGTTGTCTGGGCTGCTTGGTCTGCCTGAGAAGCGAGAGATTGGTGACTGCTATATCTGGGGCGACTGGGGAGACCTTGAGGTGTGTGAGTCAGCGATGCAGTGTGGGGTGTTTTTGATATATAAACGCCAGCAGCCGAGTAGTTCCAGCACATGTATTGGCTTTATCCAAGGTGTATCTGGTGCTTGATTGATCATATGCACCCGGCAGCAGCGTATCTAGTAGTCCTCTGGGAGTGTTGCTCAACAAGCTGCAACAATAAGCCTTTGCATTCTATCCCCAGCAGCCGAGTCATGTACTGAGGATTGACCATTGTCACTGCTTCCTGCAGGGGTTTGCCAGTTTAGCAGCAGCTGAGACCGGTGCCCTGCAGTCGTGCCGCAGTCCTGTGATGGTCACGAACACCCACGCCTTGGACATCATCCAGGTAAGATCGCCTGCCTGTGTGACAACAGCAGCACAGACCGCTGCTCAAATATTTCAGCACATTGATGCCTGTGTGATAACAGCTTGAAAGGTGCTGCGAGTGTTATGTCTGTGGCTGACAGCCCTATACTTAACAACCCTGATCCAAGCACTGCAGCTAGTATTCTATTTTAGGCACATAGAAGTTGCAGTCTAGAAGTGCAGTCAGCAAAGAGATCATATTGTCAAGCGGGGTGGGGGAAATTCACATCAACTCATCAGCAGCTGAGCCCTGCGTGATGTTCACAGCCAGCCAGAAAGTGTTGTTGTCATGACAGGTTGCTGTTGGTGCGCGTCATGCCGCACTGCTGACTCGTGGTGGTGAGGTGTACACCTGGGGTTCAGGCCAGGGAGGAAAGCTGGGCAATGGCAGCACTACAGGCAGCTTCCATCCATATCAGGTTGGTAGATTTACCACACACACGCCCAGTGGGTGGCTCCTGCATCTCACCTAACGGTTCGGGCAGCGAGTGATGCAGGTACAGTAAGGCAGTCATGTAGCTGGTTGGCAGCCACCCCGCTGCAGCCTCTGCGAACTCTCTTCAGAGGGCAGTACAGCAACTTGTTTAACGCATTCAAGCTGCTGCTCCTGAATCCTGCAGGTGACTCGGATGTCTGGCAAAGGCACTGTCTCAGTTGCTTGTGGGCACTCCTACACTGCTGCTGTCCTGGCTGATGGCAGTTTGTATACCTGGGGCACAGGACTTGGAGGGCAACTGGGCCTGGGCCCAGCTGTGCTTACTGCTGTGTGGCCTATGAGGGTTTCAGCTGCTTTGGATAGCATCAGGTGAGGTCAACAGAAATGCACAGCCTGGGTTGCTCCGCGCACTCTTGGTTCGTTGGCTCGTGCAGCCACTGCTCTAACTGTGCTCCATCTTCCACTACATAAGCAGCATGATGCATACTGCTGGGTAGGATAGGCTCACGTGCGTTGATGCGCTGTAGTGAATAGCAAACATGTGGAGCATGTCCTGCTCTAATTTCTAACCACAACAGTATTGCAGCTGAGTAGACGCTACCCTGATCGGCTGAACTAAGAAAGTTCTCATGAAGATACTTCCTTGAGGACACTTTCTTCATATCTGAACATCACAATGCACACCTGCATAAGTCTAGATGAGTCAGGCAGCTGGCACTGAATGAAGGAATATGTGGTCCTGCTCCTGCAGGGTTGACAAGGTGTCGTGTGGACCGTTTCATGTCGCATCTATCAGCAGTGATGGCCGTCTGTTCACCTGGGGTGATGGCATGTTTGGCAAACTTGGTCATGGGGATCACGTCTCCTTTGACAGTCCTCGCCAGGTAACTGCACTAGCAGACCATTGGGTAGTGTCCGTGAGCTGTGGCTGGTGGCATTCAGCAGCAGCAGCAGCTCCTCGCAGTAGCAGGCCCGGCCACAGCAACAATTCATCAGTAGACGTGGCAGATGGCCCCCTGGTGAGTGTCAGCAGCGATCCAGGTATAGCCCGGGAACCTAGCCGGACGTCAGTAATAATCACTGGGACAGTCAGCAGGGGGAACTATCAAGCCATGCGAAGCAGTTCCATGGGAACAAACAGGGTGGCCGCTGTACAGGCAGACATGGGTGGCTGGTTGTTTACGTGGGGTGGGGACTTCACATGGCAGCAGAGGGGAAAGCGTGATCATCACGAGGGCTGCCTGGGGCTTGGGGACTTGAATGGACGGCTGTTGCCTACAATTGTTAAGGGTGAAGATGACATAAAGCAGGTGTGCTGGCACGCTTGCTTTGGCTGAAGAGAACTTGGACAGCTTGCTTATGACCTGAGGTGCTGGCAATCACACACATATTTCTGTCTGTTTGTGGCATGGCTCTGCATGCTGTCAGCTCTCTGCATGATCTGCACTGCATCGGATGAAGCTGCCCAACACTGCTCATACCCCTCCATGACCAACCACAGCAGCAGCAGGCCCTGATGAAGCCCCCCTCAGTGTCCTCAGCAGCTTCCTGCTGCTTTCTGATGCTGCGCAGGTTGCCTGCGGACTCAACTTCACTGTAGCTCTGACAGGCAATGGCGAAGTGCTGCAGATGGGTTGTACAGGAGCCGAAAACAGTCGTGAGCACAATGCCATGTGGGAAGGCGCTCGTGTGCCTGTGCTCGTCAGCGGCCAGATGTCAACTCATGCGGCAGAGTTCATCGCAGCGGGGATGTCGCATGTAGCAGTTGTTGCTACACACCGTCGCAAGCACAGTGCAGCAGCCAATGGCAGTACGGGACAGGTCACCAGTTTGTTGACCTGGGGTCAGGGCAGCAGGGGCCAGCTGGGGCTGGGAGCAGCTGACTGCAAAGAGGACCATGTGCTGCCACAGGTAAACCCTGGTTTTGTCAACTCCTGCACTGAAACCCTTGTACTGCCTATTCTTGTATTGTGTGACATAAGTGGCACAGAATCATCTGCATCAGCAGTAGGAAAAACGTACATATGTACATGCCTTGGCCAGCAACTGGGTGTCAGAGATGCAGTTTGATTGTGCTCGTTTATTCATCATGTGATTCTTGTCATGCTCTGGAAGTTGGAGTGCTGTGCTGCTAAGCCATTGTCAAATGGTATGCATGCAGTCTTTTGGCTACAGCACACCAGCAACCCTCAAACCCCTCAATGACAATGTCGAAGTCAATGTCTCTGCAGGTAGTGACAGCAGTCACTGGACGCAAGATTCTCTACCTCGCTTGTGGCGGCCACTATACACTAGCAGTGTGTGAGCACGACCCTCAACTGGTCAGGTGCTCTCGTGACAGCCAAGACAATGACCCGCTCATCTCCCCAGGAGTCAGCCAGAGCAACATCACCATCATGAGTGGACCGAGCAGGGCAGCGCTTGACGTGGCAGTAGCAGCAGCAGCAGCAGGTGGATCAGCAGTAGTGAGCGGTGTGGGGAGTGATAGGGCCGGGGGTGCAGCCAGGGCTGGAGCAGCAGGTGGGGCTGGGGGGATGGTGATCAGCACATCATTTGGCAGCTTGGCCAGCAGCGTACCCTCCAGCTCTCGAGGGGAAGCAGGCAGTGTTGGGGGTGGAGAGTTTGCCAGGAGCTTTGTGATAAGGAAGAGTGACAGAGGGAGGGTAGAGACACGAAACAGCGAACGAGCGATTCCTGTGCACCAAAGCCTCAGTGTACCCGAGGCTGCCATGCTTGGAGGTTCTAGTCGGGGTGCCAGCGCTCTATCACGCAGTTTAGATCGCACCACCGGGGGTCTTGCAGGACTGGCAGGGAGCTCGTCTCTAGGCCTTGGTGAGAGCAGTAAAGGGGTGAGCTTTGCCGCAAGTCCTGCAACCATTTTTGGTGGGGAGCGTCGGGTTGATAAAGTTGGTGGGGTCCTCAGCTTCAGAGACAGAGGAAAGGGGGACATGGACTCCAGTATGATGTCACTGCAGGCTCTTGCAGGGTCCAGCAAGAAAAGCAGGCTTGCATTCACTAAGAGCTTGAAAAGCGTGATGCGTTCCGACCGCAGCAACAACAGCAGCAACAGCAGCAGCAGGCAAGGGTGGTCGGTGCAGAATCAGCAGATGCTGATGGGGAAAGCCGGTCTGAGGCAGCCCAGCAACGCCACAAACAGCAGCGTCAGAAGCGAGACGGACTTGATGACTGTCAGCACCAACAGCAGCTTGAGCAGCATGACACCGTCGGCCAGCAACCAAAGCTTGTTGGATGGCAGCAGGATTGGGGAGGGCCAGGGGGGTGACAGCGGCTCCGGCATGATGACACCTACTACTGACACAACTAGTGTGGACTTTGCAAGGCAACTTAGGTAAGGCAGCACCTCACATAGTCGTCATTAGCCCATCCTGTGCAGGCCTGTACTGTGTTGTGCAACACATGCTATGCTGTGTTGTGCGCAGAAGAGTTGGTGCAGGAGCTTTGGTGCTGGTCCCTGAAGTATTTGGGGCAACTTGGGCAAGTCCGCGGTCCTGCTGTTGTATGATATGCTTGCACCTGATCCGAGGATGAGATTGGGTCTGCATGGTTCCCTGTCCTGCAGCAATCAGCTACAGAACCCAGTAGTTTGGTCTCCCACCCTGTGCTGTTGCTGCTGTGGACCTGTTTTTATTTTGCTGCTTGTGTCATACTTGCTGTGCACTGACAGGTACTGGCAAGAGCGGGCAGCAAACATGGAGCAGCAACTCACCCGCAAAACCCACGAGCTTGAGCAACTGAGACAGGACATAAAAGGCAGCAGCACTGCCAGCAGCAGGGGCCAGACAGGCCAGGCCAAGCAGCAGCAGCAGTCTGTGCAGAGTAGCAGCAATTCTGCTCCATCAGCAGCATCAGCATCAGCTACTCCTGATGCCACTGCAGTTGCTGACAAAGCTGTAGCCAGCCAGGACAGCCCAAGTTCAAAACAGCAGCTTAGAGGTTCAGGCGACAAGCAGCAAGCTGCTGCTGCTGCAGCTGCCAGAGCTGCAGCAAGTAGCACATCTGTTGAGCCAGAGCAGCCGGAGCAGGCCCTCACAACAGCAGCAGTAGGAGCAGCTGCTGCTGCTGCTGACGGTGTTGCCAGCAGTGATGTCAGCGAGGACTCTGTTCATTTGTCCAGAGGCACATCACTCATGGCCTGGATGAAAAGCCGGGACCGCCCCAGCAGCACCTCAACAAACACCAGTGCAGCTGGCACACTTTCAACAGCAGCAGCAGATGCTGCTGCTGCCACACCCCAGCAGCAGCAGCAGCGTGCAAGCCGGCGAGGCAGGTCGAGGAGTGCAGAATCTTTTCAGTTTGATGTGTTGAACCCTGCGGCCCCTACAGGCCTTGAGGCATTGCAGGAAGTCATGGGCGGGGTGAGCCCAGTTGCGGCTGCTTCGTGCAATGCTGCCGCTGTTGCTGTTGCTGGTGAGGATGGTGTTTCACAGGCCAACAACAGCAGCATCGGCAGCAGGGTCACCAGCAGTGGCAGCAGGAGTATGCGCAGGACTGGGGAAGCAGCAGGACAGGGACGGGAGATGGTCTTGCAGGACAGTGCCTTCACTGAAATGGGCACCCACAGCAATGAAGCTTCCAGAGTACTTGCGCTGTTCCAGGAAAGTCAGCGACATAGACAGGAGCTAGCAGAGCAGCAGCAGCAGCAGCAACTGCAACCTGTACAACAGCAGGTTGCAGCAGCTTTAGGCCCAGCAGTGGGAATGCAAGCACACCCGGTAGATTTTGAGGAGAGTGAGGATGTCACAAGTGGGAGTTCCTTAGGCTTCCTCAGTGGGGGTACTGTTGTATCATCTGGTGCATCCCCATCATCTCCAGCAGCAGCAGCAGGAGCCCGGCAGCAGCAGCAGCAGCAGCAAACCTCCATGGGTCGCCCCACGCAGCACTCAGCCAATCAAGGTTTAGCAGCTGCTGCCATTGAGGAGAGCGCTGCTTCAGCTGACAGCACAGCAGAGCTGCAGCAGCTGCGTGAGCAAAACAGGCTGCTGCAGCAGCAGTTGCAGGAGCTGCAGGGCAGCAATCCTCAGCAGCAGCAACAGCAGCAGGGGATGTCGCTGCTGCCATCTGGTCAGCAATCATCTGCACCGTCATCGCCACAGCTGCTGCGTGGTGCATCTGGCACTGTGCCCGTCATCAGTTTAGTCACAGGGTCTGGCAGCGCTGGACCTCGACATCGGCATAGACGGACTGTTTCAGTGGATATAAGTGAGTACGCTGAGCTCTTGTCATGGCAGGCACTGGGCCTCAACAGTGTACTGAGTGATGTGCAGTGTTGAGAACTGCCTTGCACGGGTAAGCCCCGCAACATACTCTGGCTATAGAGCAGCACTGGTGGACTATCATGTTGCAATGCCATTGCTGCTCTTCAGTGGTCAGCCTGCTTCTGGCCTTCCACCTGTTTTGGTTGTCAGTTGCATCATAGAGACAGCGATTGCAGCATAGGGAGCGGTTGTAGTGTAGGGAGGCTGTTTGCTGAGCGGTTATGTGGGTTCAACACTGCTGCTGCTGCTGTTATTGCAGGTTCCTCCAATGCCGGATACCTGACTCATGAAGTATCTCCTGGGGTGTACCTTTCCCTGCAAGCCCTGGAGTCAGGTGCCGGCTACGAGCTGAAGCGCATCAGGTTTGCCAAGCAGATCTACAGTGCAGCTGATGCAGACACTTGGTGGGCGGCAAATAAGGTCACAGTGTATGCTGCGTACAACATTGTTGAGCCGCCTGTTGATGCTGATCACCAGCAGCAGCGGCAGCAGCAGCCCTTGGTACCCAACAGCAGTGGTATCAGCAGCAGGGGGCTATCGGGGTCTAGTGCAGCCGGCATGGTGGCGAATGCTGTGGCAGGAGAACCTGTTCCTGCTTCTTCTGCTGCTGGTGCTGCTGCAAGTAAAGGAGGAGCAGCACCAGTCCTAGACGTGCAAAGCAAATGGTGAGCCAGTGTGCCTGCTTGCCCCTATTGCACTGCCTCCGTTTGCGTTAGCTGTGACTTACAGGTCAATCACTGTCAGCGCTTCCCTTCATCTTTGCCACCTGATCAGCAGGTTCATAAGCTTGCATAAACTATGCAAGCTTATGAACCTGCCCTTGTCTGGCCTGGTGAAATTATAATTTGAGGCCACCATTCTCAAATACAAGGGAAAAGGGATCAGCAGCGCAACATAGGACTGCTGTTTGTATCACTCATTCACTGCACAGCGTCTGCCAGTATCCTGATATATTGGCTGCTTAGTCTTTGGGTAGCAGATGTGTAAATGGCCTTGCAAGTCGATGTAATATATGAATGTCAGGGGAATCTGCTGCGGCCAGGGCGTGTTGGGGGTGTGATGTGGCTTGTGTGCTGTTAGCAAGTAGTCAAATGCAAACAATTGGCAAAAATAGCATAACAGGTTTCACATGGGCTGTGTGTGTGCAGGTCCAGCACCAGTGACCTGAGCTCTCCTGTCCATTCACCGACCTACAGCATTGCTGGCAGCTGCAGCACTTACGAACTTGACCTCTCTAGGTCCCACCCTGCAGCAAGGTCTGCAAGAGCTGATGGCTTCACTACACGCCCGGCTCATGGAGGAGCTTTGCCAGCAGCGAGCGGCAGCAGCACATTCAACTCGCCAAGCGCTTCAAAACACAGGCGGAATGGCAGTACTGGCAGGTTGGAGGCAGTAAGTGGTGTTGCAACTGGTTCAGCAGCAGAACAGCAGCAACAGGCATTGCAGGGAGCTCCTGGAGATTTGCATCAAAGGCAGCAGCAGCAGCAGACAAGAGGGCCTGGACAAGAGGGCTTGACCAGGTTGAACCCCAGTGTAGCTGAAGGTACTACTAGGCCTACTAGGCAGGCAGGGGATGTGGGTAGGTATCCTGCAGACATATCTACCTCAGAGTCTGGTAGTGCAGCAGGCAGTGGGCAGGCGAGCAGCTCAGATGTTGCCAGGGGCGAGCAGGAGCGGGCGGCAGCTGGGGCAGGGGGAATATTCAGGTTGTTTTCAAGAAGTGGAGGTCGGGGTGATAGCAGCGGGGTCTGAAGGTGGTGTGCTTCATTCTGTCCAGCAGGATGATTGTTTCTGGTGTTTGCTGGGGTATTCCATAATTATATTTGCTCTCATTGTGCAACTTTGTGTATGATTATGTACATATTGAGGGACTGCAGCTGTAGTGGTCGTGGGTGAAAGAAACGCTGCTGCCAGCACCATTCAATTGGCTCACATTGCAGTGCGGCAGTGCAACATGGATGGTTGTAGGGAAAGACTGGCTCTGACGTGTAGTCACCCCGTACATGCTTGTTATGCCCGACATGCATGCTGTCCATCTATCTTACTAGATGAAACAGGCTGTGGAGCTGATAGAACTTGACACCAGAAGTGCGCGTGTGACAGGTGATTTAAGCACGTTCCGCAGACATCAAGTGCAGTTGTGCCCGCCTGCATGAGCTGCGCGCACATGCTGCTTCCTAGATACTCTGCTGACGTGGCCAAAGCGCCCGTTCATTGCCAACCATTACCTGCGCCATAATCGGTGATGATATCGGATCCGCAAAAGTATACTGCATTAGATCACCGCAACATCCCGTACCTGCACAGACTGCGAAGCGACTACACGCATTGAAGGCCAAACACCTTCCCCTTCACCTTGATCAGACGGCAACACAGCCACCATTGCTGTAAATCTGACATGGAGGCGCAGACATCAGTAACTCAGCGTTTGCGTGAGCAGCTTTCAGCTGCCATAGACCTCAAGGCACGCACACGTTCTTCCTTGACTGTCGGAAGCCAGTTCCGAAAGCAATAACCTGACACTGCCTATCGCACTGCAGGAGGCAGCATCGCATGTTCAAGCTGCAGAAAAGGAAGAAGTTCGGGCTGTCGAGCATGACCTGGAAGATGCGTTTGAATGCTCACATCCCAGGCGCGAGAAGCTGGAAAAGCTGCTGTCCCTGAAGGTGCACACTGCGGTCAACTTACCACCACAGTAAATCGCTCAAACTCATATGTTTGCATGATAGATATGGTTCTGATGCTAATTCACCACAACTCGCAGCTACGTGACAGGTCAAATGCTACTGCCAGTACTGATGAACTCTGCTGCTGTTGCTCAGGACTCGTTCAAGGCTGCACATGTTGATATGCCTGAGGAGAGCTTGTGGAGAGAGGAGGTGAGCTCAATGCGTTTCCCGCAATGCTGCCGATCACAATGGCTCTGCATACAACGTCATGATCGAGCCAGTAGACAATCCAAATCCGTTGATGGTAAATACTTGCCAGTGCATCTGATGTTAACGGTGAAACACCCACACTGCTGGGTAGTGTATGACTGTGTGCATTTGTACATCATGCAGCAACCAACTGCACAGTTGCAGATTCTTGCCACTGATCATTGTTGATCTCAGCTGCTTGCATCCCACTGCGAGATAGTGGCATTATGACAAATGACCGTACACCACATGTTCAAAGACTGTCCGAGAGCTTTGAAAGCTACCCAGGCAACCATCCTGAGCATATTACAGGTGCTGTACAGCGGCTGTGCTTAAGGCTTACATAACAGCAGTAACATCCACAAAACTCCCACCACTATGATAGTGGTAGTATTGCTGTGGATGTTATTGCTGTTATGTAGGCATTAAGCAGTGCTCCAAACGTGTGTAGTTCCAAGCACCCTGACAGCAGCAGACAGCCAGCACCAGGCCCATCAGGTGCTGCCTGACAGCCCTGCCAGTGACTAATCAGCCACTTGATTTGAACTTCAAATGATTGGATCAACTCTGCCAGCCCAGTGGGGCTTCTGTGCACTAACTGTATGTGTCACACATACTGAGTCAGCCTGACTCAGGCACACTGAGTGTGCTGCATCATGCCTTTGGCAATGGAGAACTTTTTCCTCAAAATTGGCTTATACTCCTGCTGTTGCTGCTGCTGCTGCTGCCAATGTTAACGTTGTTGCTGCACCTGCTGGTGGCACTGCACGGCTTTTGGATGGCTCCATGAAGGTTGATGCAGCATGGAAGTAAACATTTTGTAAGCGGATTCTTATTGGGTGGCGGTTTTTGCAGCCAGAACACCTGCAGCAACACAACATAGTATAGCAGTGGTCTCCACTGGCAGCAGTTGAGGGAATATAGTCAGCCCAGCAGCTGGCCCAGTTCAGTAAACAATGTCACGTGCCCGTGATTGTTGCAGAGGACACAATCTGATCTGCCGTGGATAACATGTCACGGTTACTGGCAGTGGTGACATCTTCTCTCCATGACATGTCAGGCCATTACTGATATGGCATGTGCTCATTATAAGACTTGTGACAGCTGTTGCCTGGCCCAGCAGGCTGCTTCAGCAGCAGTTGCAGCTTGATGTTTCTCAGATCTTGTGGGTGGACCCTGTGTGCAATACAGCAGTCCTTCCAAAGGAGTGACGCAGCACTGCAGGTGCTGTATGAAGGATATGCAGGATGCAATCTTTTCATATTATGACTGCAGCGTGAACTGCGACGTACCCGTGCACTCAGCTTTGCACTCAGCATGAGAAAATTACTGCACACTGTAGAAGCAGAGCCTGCCAGGGTGCACTGCACCTGTAATACAGGACCAGTTAGCTCAGCTAGCAGCGAGCCTGGTGCATTGTCTTGCACACAGGCCTCCTTCGTTGCCACCATATTGCCAGTATACCAGTCCTGCCATATTGCAAGTATACCAGTCTTGCCAATCGGCTGCAACATGGCATACTGCCAGTATACCAGTATACCAGGCCATACCAGGCCTGGCAGCCCGGATGAGATGATCTGCATTGGATCCAGTGGTAGGTTACATAGTAGTCTGTAAAGGAATTGCTACCCAATTCGGGCCACATCGCTGACCGGCCGGTGCCGGCGGAGAGGCTCGTCTCCCGCAGTTCGGGGGTATCATAGTAGTCCGGTTGTGACTCATAAGCTTTATGAGGCTGTTTGAAGTTTAAGACGGTAAGTGACACAAATCTTCTTTCAAGTGGACTCATACACACTCTTCACAGTTCGCATTGTAGTGGACAATCCCCGAATTTTGCAGAATGTATCCTCCATATAAAGCTGAATCCACGACTGAATGAGTAAAATATGCTTTGCTGGTTATAATATGCTGCACACTTCGTTCATAATGATAATACCAACGAAAGCAAACTGCTTTGATGCAAACAGCAACAACTATCCCGCAGAATCATACACCTCCAGGCTGTGAGCCTGCTGCTGCTGCTCGCTTAGCCCGAGCCAACTGTAGAGCATTGGCCATACCACCCGGTGTCAACACCTCCCGCATCACAGCTGCACCCATACTGCTCAGTACTGCTGCAGGTGCTTCTACCTGTGGTTCAGCATTGCCTGCTTCAGCTGCACGCTTTCTGTCATCATCATCAGTGATACCCACACTTGGGGTCATGTCCAAGCCAAGCTCTTTGAGCTGCTGCTGTAGCGCATCAGACAACATGACGCCTTGCTGCCCTGCAGCTTGAAATTCAGCAAGAGCAGCATCAGCGGTGACTGGCGGGCTGTCGAGAGGGCCAACTGCACCTGCTTCTGTGAATATTTCTGCTGCTTTCTCTGCTGCTGTTTCTGCTGCTGCTTGATCAGTCTTCAGCGGAGATGGTGGCCTAAGAGTCCTGCACAGAAGTCCCACAGTCATATTTGAGCTGAGTAACATGAGTAAGGCAAACTCCGCATGAGCAGGTTTGTTGTCTCAACAGTTTGTTATTCACCACAACCTAGGTTGTGGAGAACAACATGCATGAAGTTTTACATTTAACACATTCCACATAGGAGTGACAAGGGTAGTTTCTTGCCCAATGACAAGGGTAGTTTCTTGCCCAAAACTGCAAACAGCACTGGATATGCTGCACCTGTCACATGCTGCATCACTGTTACTGCTGCACCACCATTGGCAGGTGTTAGGCAGGTGAAACATTTTCTTTGCTTGTGCCACAGAACACACATTGCTGCTGCTGCATCAAGCTGCAGTAACTCATGCTGCTTGTAGCAGAGTTTCACCACAGACCTGTCCTGTATTGCTTGTATGTGCATCATCAGCCCCTGGTAGGCCTGCAATGCTGCTGTAGCGTTCACCATCGTGGCGTCAGCCACCAGCAAGTGAGGCTGCAGTACATCCCTCCTGTTCTGTTCTGTGGCACTCCCAGCATTCCCAGCACACCCTTCATTCTCATTGCTGCTGCTGCTGTTACTAACATGCCCTAGGCGCCTGTGAGCAAGCTGTGCTGCTGCCGCTGCCGCAGCCTGTGGTGGCTTGAGGAGTTGATCTAGTGCTGACTGTAAATTTTGCAGTCGGCCCAGCAGGACTGGTTTATCAGCAGCTGCAGAGGCGGCTGCAGTGACTTGGGCATACAGAGAGGGTTGCAGACATGCCAATGTCCTGCACAGGCGTGTGCATGTTGTACAACAGTCACATGCCATTTTGGCAACAATAGTGATAATCATAAATAAGCAGAAACTAAACATCAAATATCTAAATATTGCAATGTACAACATTGCTTGCACAGCACAAATGCCACGACATGACTTGGCTGTGCCATCGAGAGCTACAGCAAGCACTAAACAAAGTGCAGCACTTCCTTGCCCAATCCTGCACCGAAATGAACAACACCTGTGGAGATCTTGAGTTTTGATACCTGTATGACCTCAATGCAAGCAGCATCGCTCTGCCAGTGGTGCAGGTCACTCACCTCCTGAGTCCAGCCATTCTACGTCCATTTGCCTCAACCCTTGCGACCCATTCTGACATAAACAGGTCCAATAACGCCCACGATGAATAGTAACCAAACCAACCAACTATGCTGCTGCCAACGGTGCTGCTGCTGGCCGTGCTTCCTCGTTCACTTCTGCTACTGCTGCCACTGCTGCCAACCGTCCCATCTGCAGCAGCTGCCCTGCTGTTCACAGTATTTTGGAATGCAAGTCCCCTTCCAGTCATAACTCCTGCTGTGCTGCTGCTGCCGCTGCTGTCAGCTGGATTTGATGTCAGGCTCCCTGCGGCTGCACTGAATTTGCCACCGAGCAGTTCCTTGCGAGATGTGGATGGCTTGCTGCCAAGTGCTGCTGCTGCTGCTGCTGAGTCTGTTGTAGGAGCTGATACTACTGCTGCTGCATCCAGCCGCCGGGCCACAAATAGAGCTTGACTATCTGAGTCCCCAAGATACCTGTTGCAGCAACAACAGCAAGCCTCACTTGCTCAGCTGGCTTGATAGCTGGCTGATAGCTGGCTTCATCAGCAACAGAATGCCATAAAACGTCCCAAATTCAAAGTCATGATGCTTGAGGATGCTTGAGATGTCCAGCAATTGTGTGCGCTAACCCTCACTGCTGATTACTTTTCAGGTCTACGTCAGCACCACATGATGATAGCAAAGCCAGTCAATTCGTTCACACAGCATGATAGCCCCTCACACAAGCAGCCTGACGGGGGCATTCTTGTTCTCATACCACCATGCAACACAACCAGACATCTCCTACATGCCAGTCATGTCCAAGAAAGTGTAGCAGATGCACACTGTCCAGCCTGCCATACGTGGCTCAACAGAAGGGCTTGGAAATGTGATTATGGCTTGTCATACCTGTAAAACCATGTCATCACCCTAAACACACACCTGAACACTGCTTTCAAGGTCTCCATGACCAGTGAGCTCCTCACCAGCGGCAGTGCCTCCTCGCCTTCAGGAAACAGCGCCACGACACTGTTGGGATACGCCAGCTGGCAGCAGCAGAACAGGTAGAAGTCCAGGGCAGCAGGGGTGGCAAGCAGCAGCTCAAGATCAAGCTTCACTGCTGCTGCTGCTGCTGGTGGTGGTTCTGGTGCTCCTTCTTCTGCTGGTGTTGCTGCTACAGTTGGCGACGCTGCAGTTGGTCGAACTGATGACTGCAGATACATGCTTCCATCCGATTCTACATCTTCCACAGCTACTGGTGGTGATGACGGCCTTGAGAAGTGGTGTTGTTCCAAAGCAGCAGCAGCAGCAGCAGGGATTGTTGTGTCTGCTGGACTGCCATGCTCCTGCTGAGAGTCTTGAGGCATCAGCTTGGGAATTGCAGCTGCTATGCCACAGAAATGGGCAAACCATGTTGCTGGTCTGCTGCCTGTTGCTGCATACTGACATGCGCTGGCCATGAGATCACTGAGGGCTTCAAGGGACAGGTGCCGCAAGCCATACCTGACAACAACAGGAGAGACATAGTGTCAACAACAGAGCTACAGCAGAAGTGGTTGATGTCTGGTCCTGGGCAACCTGACTTGCCGCAGCTGAACCAGCTGCACAAGATTCCATGCCCTGGAAGCGGCTGTGTATGCTCACTTACACCTCTGCCTACTTACTAGGTTGCAGTGATGGTTATAGATGTTTTGTTAAGCAGCATAGTGCAACCTGCCAGCATGCATGACAGAGTCCAAAGAGCAAGCTGAATCTGGCCACCTAGAACTGCAGATGCTGTGATTGTGCCCCTTGCAGCAGCTACATGCCAACATGGCCAAGATCATTGATCGGCAGTTGTTATTAATGCAGATACACACTCCAGCAATTTGGCAGAGATGTTTCTCCCAAGCCACCAACCTGTTCAAGTGCCATTTCACGGTGAAGGCAGCAATGCCGCTTCGCTGCTGTCCCTGGCCATCTGCTGCTGCATCTGCTACTGCCTTGTCAGCGTACAGCTGGCCGATAACCTTCACAACCCACAGCTTGGAGCGGACCTGACCACGTTTGACATACTTCATCAGATCAACCACCTAACAACAACATCAAACAGAAGCAGTAGCAGCATTGTCAACATGATATAACTGATGCATTCCCAACTTCCATTTCTCATTTCTTCTATCCTGGCCTCCCTGTTGATCCTTCTTCAACAACAGCAAAACATGACTGTGTCTGTGAGTGGTGATGGTCCACAGTACTTACTGAAGCCTCTTCACTAATCACCTTATCATACCATACAACCTGGCCCCAGAGGGGCACCCCAGAGGAGCCAACAGAGTCGCTCATAGGGGAATGACATAATCACTTGCAGTGTATATTTGCTTGCCTTCTTATGTGTTTGTATGACTGGGCCTTCATCTTCCTCCTCAGGCAGCTCACTCTCACTGCTTGACTCAGAGAGTAGCCCCTCTGAGCTTGAGTCTGAGTCAGCTGATGGCGGAGGAGGGTCTGTCTGAGTTGAGTCATCCACTGTGTGTACTGGAGGCTTCTGCTGTTGCCTGCAGCAGCACAGGACACAAGCAGATCATCAGGTCCACATGTGATTGCAGGGTGACATTCTCAAAGTGTATATATGATAGTGGAGTCTCTTGAGCTGTGCAATCCAGACGTAATCTTTTTTCATATCCGCAATTCCTTCATTGCAATTCTGACACTGCAAGGTGTGGTTGCTTGATGCCGGTGGGATGCCTCAGAGCATACGGCATGTATGTTTGCACCATGGAGTGACAACTAAACCTGCTGCAAATTGCTGAATCAGATTTCCCGATGAGCTTGTTGGCTCCTGTGCAGTGCCCAAGAGGGGCGAGCTTGTATGATATGGTGTGGTGTGGTGTGGTGTGGTGTGGTGTGGCGAGGTGTGGTGTTGCATGCAGTCTCTTACGCATCATACCTCAAAGCCACCAACTGTGCGTTGATGAAGGACAGCCGCTGCAGCAGGCTCTCATTGGCCTCCTCAGCTGCTGTCAGCTTTCTCTCAGCTTCCTGCCTAGCTGCTGCTGCTGCTGACTCAGCTGCTGCCTGCTGAGCTTCCCCCTCATCCCGCAACTGCCACAGCTGCTGCCTCAGGCCCAGCACCTGATGATTGAGCTGCTGGACATCTGACTGTGATTCTGATGCCAGCTGCTCATGTTTCAGCTGCAAAATTGCCAGCTCCAATTGTATGCGTTCTGTTTCTGCCTGTTGTGCTGTTAGTTGCTGCTGTAGACGGTCTGCTTTGTTTTGTGCTGCTGTTGCTGCTGTCACTGCAGCAGAGAGTGCCCCTGATGTGGCTATGAGCTGTTGGTCTGTGCTGCTGATGCTGAGGTGCAGAGCATTGGCCAACTCAGAAAACCTGTCCCGCAGATGATCAAGAATCCTGCCATGCTCAACGCAGTGGTACGCCACCTGCAACCATTTGAAAAGAGGACAAAATCCCTGGCTGTGTGACCCATCTACTGTTATGTGCTCAAGACTTACCTCCTGCAGCTGGCTCCATTACACAGCCAACCCCTGACACACGGCCCCAGCTGCAGTGCAGCGCTTAGGTATATTGTGGCAATGCTCATGCCAGCAAAGTGCATGGACTACTGCAACAGTCCTGTGCTTGCACTGCAGCAGATACTGAGCACAGCAGTGCATGGCTGCTAGACTGCGAGTCGGCTATAGAGTGACAGCGCATCACCTGTTGTGCTGTTTCATTCAAAAAGGTGTCCATAACTTGATAAAAAGGCATCAACTGCTGACTGATGACATCACACTGCTGCCAGCTGCTAGTTGCCTCCTGAACCCCTTGCTGCTGTGGCCCTGCCAGCAGCTGCTGGTATATCAGCAGCACCTCGGGTTGTAGTGCCAGCTGCTGCTTCCAATGCTGCTTTTGCTGCTTGATCCATCCTGCTGTATGCTGCTGTTGCATGACCAGGATTGCCCCAGCTGGCAAAGAGTCCTGCACCCTACCCTCCAGCTGCAGTGCTTCATTACGGGTCACTGGGACCACAGGAACAGTTGCTGTGCTGCTGGGCTGCTTGGCCGCTGCTGCTGGTGCTTGATGCTGGCGTTGCTGTGCACCAAGAATGTTGAGGGATTGCCGCAGTAAGTGGCTGACTGGGTCCTGGGCATGTTGTAAGAGACAACACCAAAAACAACAAGACGAGAATAACATCACCTGGATCTGCTAGTCTATTGGAAGAGACTTGGATATCAATGGTGATGGTGATGTTGTTGCTGCGGTCAAGGCACAGGATGCAGCAGTGGCCTTTACCAAACCATACCTTGCTGTACTACCTAGCCCTAAGGGGGATTTTGCAGAAGTAAGCAAGTATACTCACACAGAACATGGAGGTCATGGTTGCCAAGTCAGAGATGTAGCATGCTGCACTGGATGCCAAGCACTTGACTACCAGAATACAACCAGCAGCTACCTTGGAAGCCTTCATTCCATTGTGCATTGCTGTGAGATGTCTACCACCTGAATGAGCGGTGCCCTGTTTCCATATTCTTGATCTCACCTTAATGATTGCTTGCATTTCACCTTCACTTACGCTGCTGGCTGCTGCCATGCTGCTGCAGCTGTGCACTGTACTCTGCTGCTGAGTGTTGCCGGTGATAAAGTCTATCTCAGCGCTACTTGCTGTTATATTGCTGCTTACAGGAACAACCTTGGAAGCTCTGTATGAAGCATTATCTGTTGTTGCTGCAGTGGAAGTGCGAAGCCTCAAGGTGATGAGTGGGTCGGCTCCTGATGGCACAGGACTGCTACTGCTGCTTGCACGTGGACTGGAGTCTTCAATAGCATCAGCTGCTCTCCGTGCAAATGGGCTTACTGGTCTAGAACCCACCAGCTTGCCACCAGATACTGCTGGTCGCTGAAGATGTAAAGGTAAGCGCATGGAGGGGCTTAGCGATCCCATCTCAGGAGACTTGCTGTTGCTGCGCCCTTGGCGAACAGTGGAATCTGACTTCCCTGCTTGCGTTTGCTGCTGTAGAGCTTTGCGACCATGAGTTGGGCTGCGTCTGCTGTTGGCAGGGCTTGCTGCAGACGACCTGATCAGCGTCACAGCTGCCTCAACGCCTGATATTTGTGCTTTGAGTGAGGCAATTTCTTTTATAGCAGTTTGCATATCTACTGCGGACTGCTCACGCTGTGCTGCTGAGATGCCAATGGGTGAATCTGTATTGGGCTTGTTTGACGCCAATTTTTGCATAGCTATGGCAACTTCAGAACCCATATGGGTCCCTGATCCTGCAGGGTTGGTTCTACTGCATTAGGATGACCTTGCAACAGTTGTACCGCCTTGACTGGAAGGCAGAAGGCCACATAATAGCAACCGCATGTAGGCTGCTGTCTCACCTATCAACGATTCCAGCTTCACGGCATACCCCCTCTGCCGAACATTGGCAAAGGGCAGCTGATTAGCTTCCATAGCATCAAGACAGCACCAAGGATCGGGCTGCGGTTGAGTACGGCATGTTCGACCCCTGCTTTGGCACTCAACGCTTCCAAATGCAGCTCATTTAGCCACCATTGGCCATACAAGAAGATCGCCGTATGCTGCGGTACTGAACGCTGTCATTTGACTGAGTGTATTGTCGACAGTTGCAAGCCTGTGTTGCGAAGACAGGAGGGTGCCAAGGAATTTTCTTGGCATTGAACACCATTTTACATTGATAAGTGAGTGAAAACAGCTGGTCCTATGACATTGTCACTCATGTTCGCTTCGTCAGTACCGTGGCTGTTGGAGCCCGGCTGCACAGCGACGATTAATGTGATGTGTATCAGTAGTACATTAAGTGCAAAGTCCGCGTATCACCAGACCATCCAACCGACACTACAGTACCTGCTTGAACCGACGTTCGGCAGTTTGGGGCTTGCTGGTTTGATGTCTTGTTGATCTTTGGTGCATGGTATCTGTGCACATGTGGTTTACGCCGGCAACTATGTAGGAGGTCCTGACAACAGCAGCAACTACAAGGTGGGGGGCTCGTGGAGCTTCTGCAGCTCTTCCTGGTGATCTTTGAGCTTTGAAACCGGAGACATAGCTTATATGTACGGTGGCTCAAAAACATGGTCGCACTCTGCACTACACAGCATGAAGCAGATGCAGCAGTGTGTGCCTGTAGGCGAGGGCACCATACACCGCTTATTTGCACACCCAGGGACCCCTTTCAACCTATGGACCGGCCCTGATTAGCGGAAGCTGCAACCCCTGCTGTGCATGGGCCATGCAGCTCGTCTAACTATCAACCAGCAAGAGAGGTAGCTGGATCTGCACAACACAGCTCTTATGTTCCTCTAATATTGACCTGCCGGCCCCATGTCAACGCATACGGCGGACTGGCTGGCTCTCCACACGTGGGACCGTTCAAAGCCAACCGCTGGGTCCTGCCGTAACAGCAATGTGAGTATCAGACCTTGCCCCAAGGCCACCAGCACATAGCACTGGCCTGCCACCATAGCAATGCATCTTGCATTGTCATGGCGCAAATAGCATGTGGCAGCTGCTGCACAAACAGTCTTGCTGCTCCATGTTCATATCTCAGCTGAAGCATTACATGTATAGTATAATTGGTCTGTAACCCTGCTTAGTATTGTTGTTGTTGAGCTGCTGTACTGAAACCTGCCTGCTGCAATTGCAGGCTGGAAGACGAAATGGTCTGCTGCAGCAGGTCAAAGCAGAGGTGGTGGAGGTGTGTAGTACAGACATGTGCAGCAGCAGCATAGCATATGTAGAAAGCATCTGCACCCATTGCAGCGCAACAGTGTAGTGCAACATCAGCAACATAGTTTCAGTGGCTCTGGAGCAACAATACCAATGAATGCTGTACAAAAGGCCTTCGGCATCAGAGCAAGGTCCAGCATCACATGTTTTGATCTGGTATGCACCAGTGGGAGTAAAATTATTACATGGGGTCAATCCTTACAGTCAGGGCTCCTGTGTGTTGCCACTGTCCTGGCAGCACCGTTGCACATGCTGAATCCATTTCTTCAAGGGTCATTCATTCCTTCGAAGGGTTTCAGCTGCTGCTAGGAGCCCTGCATGGCTGCACTTCGTGTCACCCTTGGGCTTGTCAGTCTCTGTGTTCCATGCAATAATCTTCCTTCAACTGGTGATGCTGCAATAACTGTGCCGCTGCTGCAACTGCTGTGCTGCTTGCTACTTGTAGGTCCTACTCAGGGACAAAATGAACGTGCTACTGCTGCTCTTACCATTTGCCTTTGCCGCTAAGGCAGCTGGATGGTCAGCAGGCGTCACGTTCGTCTTGTCACTGCTACCATTGTGCTCACTGGCAGAGGTGAGGAGTACAGCGTGCAGGTTGCAGCTGCTGCTGCTGCCGTTGGTTTGGATGACTTCGTATCAGCTTTGTATGCCAGCTCGCGGTCAACATGTCAGACAAAGCTGCTGTGCTCAGCTAGCTCCAGTTGAAACCATTAGATGCAACACAATCCCTTAGCAAGCTCCTGACAGCATACTACCTACCATCCACCAATCGCTGATGTTGTGGCAGTCGCACCTCCGTTGGAGGTTGTGAGGAGAACTGCTGTATGGTGTGTGGCATGTAGAGCAACTTGCACAGCATATACCAGATACAATGAGCACATCTTGTTGGGCCAGAGTGCTTAGCTGTGCCATGCCTCTTGCCTGTGACAAAGTCAATAATGTTTTAGTAAACTGCTGTTGTGGTTGCCATGTCTCTCATGCTGTTTCACAGCGCCTGGGCATGATCACAGAGCAGCTGGCAATGTATACCAATGACACCTTGGGTGGACTGCTTAATGCAACCTTTGGTAATGCAACAGAGGTCATTATTGCAGCATTTGCGATCCAAAAAGGGTGAGAGTGGCTGCTGTGGATATATTTTGTTCAAGTCGTGCTGATGGTAACACCTACACCTAGTATGCATCAAGCCTCAGCAGGACACTACATCAACACAGCAGTAGCCACCTACCTTGGGTTATGGAGCACCTTTTCATGACTCTGCCAAGGTCTCCCAGTCTATCAACAGCAGTGCATCAAGGGTTTCACGCCTGGCTAGATCAACACCGTTGCCCAGCTGCTACCAGCACAGCACAAATTACACCATCACTTGATTCCTGCTTGCAGAGGGGTTGATCCTTCTGTGTCGAATACCAACCCTCCCAGTTGTTTCAATGATCCCACAGGTACCTGCGTGTGGTGCAGCTGACACTGCTGGGCAGCATCATCAGCAACCTGTTGTTGGTGATGGGCAGTGCATTTGTTGCTGGTGGCGTCATCCACCCAATGCAGCACTTCAATCAGCAGGGCATCCAGGTCAACACCGGCCTGCTGATTGTGTCTGGTGAGCAAAAGCATGCAGCAGCTGCTGCTTACACACACAGGTGCATGCACAAACATACTGGATCCTGCACTGCTGCTATAACCCTGGAGGTTGGGCCAGCCTGCTGTGCTTACAGTGTCTCGATGGTCCACAGTTGGCACATTATGTGTTGACGTATGCTCAGGGTGTATCTTCTATAAGCCCGCCAAAGAGCTCCTATCTCCGCAGCCATATGCTTGCACTTGACCATATCAGAGACGTGCAGTGTTGGTAATAACTACCTGCCAGATAGTTGCAGTGTGCGGCTGTTGGTGTGCTGCTGCTGTCCTGCAGTTATTGCTGTCATGCTGCCTACACTGCTGAGCAGCACAGCTGAAGCAGTCAAGGGGTTCAGTGCTGAGCTGGCTCTCAGCAGATTTGAGAGTGTGCTGATGCTGTTCTGCTATGGGCTGTTCTTGGTCTTCCAGTTAGGCACACATAGGTAACACCTGCTGATGAGTCTCAGTAACTGAACAGGATGCAGCCGGTATTTACTGCATGTCCTGTGATGCTGTTGCAGGGGTCAGGTTATGTGGCAGTTGTCTGCTGCTAGCAGTGGTGTCATGCTTGCTGTCAAGCACATACTCCCAGGCTGCTGATTGGAGGGAGATGCATACATTGTAGGCGGATGAGCGTTATGTTTGACAAGTTGCCATCTCATACGATGCAAATGGACAGCTTGACAGCTGCTGTAGTGCCTATGACACCACATTGTACTGCCTATGCAGGCATTTATATGAAGATGCTGGCGACCTGAAGCCTGCAGCCTCTGTGCCGGTTCTAGCACCAGGCACCAGCTGTGCAGAGGATCCAGAGTCACCCCTCAATCGACAAGCAGCAGCCAACGGCAGCAGCAAACTGCCGCCAGTGGAGCTTGAGCTGGTGACAGCTGGCGGCAGTCAGCACCAGCAGCAAAGCAGCAATGGCAGCAGCCCGTTTGATGTGCGCAACAGCAGCCCAGGTAGTGGAAGGCCTAGCAGCACTGCTGGTAGGGTGAGTCGGGCTAGCGGGTACTCTGTGGTTGCCAATGGCGTGATGGGAGTTGACCACCTGGCTGCTCATCATGGGCAGTTAGCTGCAGCTGCAATTCAGTCTGAAGGTGAACAAGTGAGGCTTGTGCTTGGGGAGCCCTCAGTACAGGTGAGTGGGGCATTTAGGGCACTTGCAGAAGAGCTATCGCAGCAGATTACACCCAGTCAGAAGGTTCGTTGTGTTGTGACAATGAAACGACACAGATATTGACTTTCATGATTGGCATAGCAACATGAGTCTGGGAGTGCTGCTGATCTTGAACAGCGAATTATATGACAGCTGCCGCCAACTTGGCTGTTGTTGTAGGTGGTTGAAGAAGAAGAGGACGAACTGGTGCTGTCCAAGGTTGGCTGTTTCATCTGGCTGACCCTTGTCACAGTGGCCATAAGCATACTTTCAGACTACATAATGGATGCAATAACAGAAGCCAGTGCCCAATTGAAGATCCCCATGCCTTTCTTGACAACCATCATTGTGCCAATTGTTGGCAATGCTGCGGAACATGCCAGCGCGCTGATATTTGCTGTCAAGAATCGCATGGAGATCAGTTTGGGAGTGGCTGTGGGTGCGTGCAATCCAGTGTCTCAAATCTGCACAGCTGATCAATGGCTTGCTGCTGCTGCTTGGCCAAACGCCAGAAGCTCAGCATGCTCTTGCCCGTGCATATCACTTGGCAGCATTAGCCATACTCTACTAACACCTTGCTTTCAGTCATCAGAAAAGAGTCTTTTCTGAGCACCACAGTGAGTACAACTTGGTATGCATGGCATGGTCAGTAAGCGAGGTCCTGACCCAATGCTATCATGCAATCAACTACAGTATCATTTATCTGCAGGCGGAGGACAACCTGTTTTGTTTCTGTGTGGTAACACCTGCAGGCAGTAGCACGCAGGTTGGTGTGTTGGTCGTCCCATTCTGTGTTGTGCTGGCGTGGATGATGGGTCGGCCCCTAGACCTCAATTTCAATGAGTTTGAGGCCTTGGTGCTGTTTGTTAGTGTGCTGCTGGCAGCCTTAATGGTGCAGGTACGTCCACATGCCAGGTTGGGGCACTCGCAGCGGATGAGGCATAGTAACCAGGGAATGTCTGTTGCAGCCATAGTCATGCAGAGGGTCTTATTGCAGTCTGTGAAGCCCAAACAGAACATGTGCCTCCAAACTCCACAGCATCAGTCGGTGGCTGATGCGCTCGCGCACTTGTCGATGCACTGTAGCTGCTGTGCGCTACAGGAGATGGCTGCTAATTTGCATGTGTGGCTGTGCAAACTTTGTAATAACCCTCACACGTTGTCAACATTGCTTGTCTCAGGAGTAGTGTACCTCCTGGAGTGCTGTTAAACCCTAGGCCCTCACACTTGGAACAGGTTCATTCTGATCCTCTTCTTCCAGCTCTGCTCCTTTCAACCCGTGCTGCTGCTGTTTCTTGGGTCTGTGCAGGACGGCACCAGCAACTGGCTGAAAGGCGCCTTGCTGATTGTGACGTACATCTTTGTTGCTGCTGGTTTCTGGGTACACAAAGACTCATCACTGCAGCTGAGTGAGGAGGGAACTAGGTGATGCAGCCCATTGCTGCTTCAGTACGGTGGCGTGCAGCATAGTAGGGCTGATCAGTTGCAGTGGATGAATTGCACTAAGTGCTGTTGTATGAAGGATTGTCTGCGTTTGCCTTGGAACGGCCATAAGTTAGCAAAGGACAAGACCGCATGCAGTACTGATTAGTGCTAGTGGATATTGCCGCCAAGTGCTTATCTGTGTGGCTTGCTCATGCAGTGCTCTGTCAGTTTGACTGCCTTTGAACCACTGTAACTGTCTACATGTAAAGTGATGATAACACAGCAATGTACAGTATTGTTGGCGAACAGTTGTCATATGCAATAGCTGCGTCAGCCCCTGAAGGACCCATCTTTCAAGTCTTTGCTTACAGATGCAGGGGTATATCATGTGTTGCAGGCATGGTGTGCATGTGACATGGCACAGTCGGTATGCAACTGTTGCATTGCTAGATCTCTTTTGCAGCGGGCATGCAATTGCAGCCTGCTGCAGCACTGCTGCTTGAGAATGCAAGACAGTTGGCAATACAACAGTGCTCGCAGCTGACACTGAGGCCACGTTGCTGTTTGGCGAGCTGTGTTGGCGCAGTATAGCATCAGTTCACTCTCACCAGGCACTCGGTCCTGGCAGAAGCGCGGATGGTGCACTTGTGCTGGTGGTTCCTGTCACGAACAAGGATCCTGCTGGTACCTGTAAGCCCTGCATAATGCCTATGATCAAGGTGGACACGCCTTTGACTCCTGCGACAACGCCCTTCGTGATTGGAACGGACAGTGGGCGGTAATGCTACGGTTCGTTTTGTGGCATGAATTGCTGGACCACTGCAACTGGATTCCAAGCAGCAAGTGAAGCATGCCAGTCATAGGCACAACAACGATTTATATTGTTTGACACTCCGCTTCTACCGAACTCATGATGGGACGGCCCGATAGATGACGCACATACATGCCCGCTGGCACCTCGGGTGACATGGCACTTTCAGGCTATGCGACATAAAGTCTGCAAGAGTGTACACACATAGATGGATCAGCGCGCCCAACAGCCGATTCCCTTGCACTCCAGCTATTTGGATGTTAGAAATTTCAACCAGGGTTCAACAGTGCAAGGAAGCTTGGGCTGCATGACTGACAGTATATAATGTGCTGGAGTATGACCGATAACAGAAACGCCTTGTTGCCAACACCAGCTGCAGTTCTTAGTCGCCCAACACAACAACGTACACCATTAGCATACTGTGATTGCCGGTTCTACTGCTATAAATTAGAGTATATTGCGTCAAGGAAACCTTCTGAGCATTCAAGATGAGGTCTTTCGCCCTTTTCACCATTGCACTGCTGGCCGTGGCTGGTGAGTTTGCCGATCAGGAGGCAGAACGAGTACTGTAGCATCGGATGTTGATCTGGTAGTGATGCTTGCCATTGCATACTGGTGTTCTGGATGTGGCCTGGTCTCGCAACGGTCCAGTAGCAGCGCCAGCCTGCAGCGTGTTCATCCACAGCAGACAGCTCTAGTATGAGCGACAGATAGCTATCACAGCTTTTGTGTATCTTCAACAATTGCAGCATGGCCTGTCTAGCACAGGCAGTAAGTCAGTCAGAAGTTTCGAGTCTGGTCAAGCTGCCAGTTTACTGTTGTGTCCATCATCAGCCTTTGACCAGCAGTCGACCATCATGATATGTGTCTACATATAGATTCAACCGCGCGCCGCAGTGGTCAGCGCTTGCGTCTCCTACCCAGCTTTACCTACCATCTTTGTTGACCCGTGTCCCGCTTTGCACTTTCCTCACCGCAGTTGTTGTGGATGCCCAAACAGCAAGTTCTCGTAAGGACCAAGCATTGGACACCATGGCTATGGACATGCAGCCAGTGCCCAGGTATGCATGAGAGCCCTCGGCAGCTTCTGTCCTCGCTCGCAACCGCCGCTTCCAGCTACCCACTGATGTTGCCAGCAACCAACCGTATCACCGTTGTCATTGATTGAATCAGCGTGTCATCCGCACAATCTCGTGAGGCCTTGGCAGTGCCAACAGCTAGCTTGCAGTATCAGTTTGAATGATCAGGCAGGAATGCAAGTAGCCCACCCCTTCTGTCTGTGCTTGTCCCTATCCCATCTGCAGTGTCACAGTTGGAGCCCCTGGAGGTGATGCACTCGCCAGCGGCAAGTATGGTGGCTATGGTTCAGGCAGCTATGGTGGCAGCTATGGACAGCAGGAGTCTCTGCCCAAAACCACATCTAGGGAAGCCCCTGCTGCCATCCCAACAACAACAACAACACCCTCACCAGCCCCAACCAGCTCAGCTGCTGGTGCAACAGCTGGTGTATTCAGCCTTATGGCTGCTGGTGTAGCCGCCTTTGCCCTATTCTAAACTGAGTGGTATGGGAGGGAACACATACTGGTGGGGCATTGCAGCATTGCTGTGGTGCGTAGTGAATACATTGATTGATTTCTACTTTGCTGAGTATGGACAGGTTGTGTACCTCATTCCCAGCGCCATGCTGGTGAGGTGTGAAAGTTGAGTTGACGTGACACTTGATAGGGATAGTTGTCATTGTCAAGGAGCTTGCAGTGTGCAAGCAGCAAAAACCCATCAGATGTTGCACATGCATCAACAGCTTGTTGTTCCAATGCATGGAGCAGGTCAACTCGTGTCTGGGCACAGACTGACTGCCTCTGTCAGCATAACCTACTGTGCATCGTGCAGGGTACCTGTGTTGTTCTGTGTATGTGCTGAACTTGTTTGTCGGCCTTCTGTTACGTATGCTGTACATCACTGCACCACACAGAGCCAATGCGTGTGGATTTATGGATGTGACCAGCTTGATGTTATGCCATCTCATCAGCTGATGACTAATCTCAACCCTGCCTTCAAGTTGCTTTGGGCTCTGTGGCCCCTGGGTCAGGCTAGCTTGGCAGCAGTTTGCTGCACAGCATCAACTGCTGTTGCAGCTATTTGTGCAATTCAATAGTTACAACCTTCAATCTGTTGCGAGCAGCAGCAGTGGAAAGCATGCAAAGGAGCAATGCACCGGATAGTGTGCCACAGCACATTGCATGCAAGTAGGTATGGTGGTTCATGTCTGCTAGCAAGTATGTTACCCTGAGATGTGATCAACATAATACCACTGTTCTGACACTATTGTGGAAGCTGTGGAGAGTGTGATGGCGTCCATATGAACTACAGAGGAGTGATGTTGCGTTTCTGAACCTATCACTGGGCGTCCTTGTGCTGATTGTGATGGGTAATCATTGCCAGCTCCTGATGCGTCTCCTGTCCGGAAACGACCTTAACTCCTGTCTGTAAGGTGTTTCCAGACATTAGTCATGTCTGTGCAAGGCGTTCACGGGCAGCCACTGTTACTGTAAAAGAAATTGAGCCATGCAACAAGTTACTGTGCAAGGCAGTCACTGTAGCAGTAATGCCAATTGCCCCGGCCAAGCGGCCCTTGGGCAGGGCAGCAGCAGATCAGTATCCCTAATGGCAGACCGTGAGCCGGTGATGTGCAACTGATGATCCATGATCTGCTTCTTGAAGTGGTGCGCCATGTGTGCCACTTTCCCGGTCAAACTGCTGCTTGGAGGTTCAAGCGCTCAGTGCACCAGGCGGCCTACAAAGATATATACGAACCCTCATGGTACCGCACGCAACATATGCTACTGAGATTGACGTTAGTGCGCATCTTCAGGCCTGCTTATCATCAGCGCCAACGATCGCTGCAAGTGTCCTTCAGTCTATTCATCGCAAAGAGGATTTTAACAAAGTCTCAGGATACAAACCACCAGAGCAGGACGTCCTGACTGCCTTATCGCCGTCTCACTGCGGAGTAGTTGTCCCGTCCCTAGCGACGAAATTCTGTGACGTCGGGGAGGATCAGCATCAATCATGCCCCACAGAGGTTTTTTTGGTTATCTTTTTGTCTTGGTGTTAGTGCCAGGTGAGCGTAGACGAGGCGCGTCGCAGCAGCAGGGGGTACCATCAGGTGTTGAACAATCAATAAATTTGCTGCCAATGGCGTTCAGAGGATCAGCATAGCAGTACAATATGATGGGCTGAAGATGGTGATACACGAACTGTATGACAAATTGCTGATCAGTGGCAGACAAGTGGCATCACTACCTTCATCCCACCGCCACTTGCGCCCTCGCCACGCCAAGCCATGATCCCCCACAAGTAACAATAGAAGCCCAGCATATGCACGTAACCTGGTGTGCTGCGTCTGCAGGCTCTGTTTCAGCAGCAAGATCAGGAGGGCACACACTATTAGTAGACAGTGCAACTGCCAAATACCTCAGTAGTGATGATGGTTTCCTGGACATAGACATCCTTCCAAGGTAGGCTCTGAAGCTCAGCATGCCCTGGGTGACATGCAACTTGGCAAAGCACGCGCATGATTTCACCTCCCATCGTATGCCAAGTACAACTGGGCTCCAAACGGGTGTGGAGTGTTTGCGCGTGACAGAACTCCTGCAGAGCAGCATGCAGGCAAACCTCTCGAATTGGCCTATTAATGATGGCCCCTGACTGGTAGAGCATGCAGCAATAATGTTGCCCGGCAGGCAACAGGACTGGAGCTATTGACATACCTCATCATCCTGCCCCCACTCTGTTGAGCAGTACTGGCTCAGCCGTCTTACCCAACATGGACGTCCTTGCTGACACCAGCATCCAGCAAATGCCCTACAATTCGTAGTCTCAAGACATTTACCCCTCTGTTTCACCCTTGCTGCTGCTGGTGTGCAGGATCCTGCGAGATGCCGTGCCTGTGGATGCTTCTGAACCTGGATTCGTTTCAACTCCAGGAGCATATGGCTTAGCAGCTTCACCACAACCAGCACCTGATGCCCTTCCAACTGGTATAGCAGCAGCAGGCACTGATAACAGCACAAACAGTGCAACCTTGCCTAGTGACACTACGTCTAAAAATGCGAGCGACACCACTTCAGGGACCACAAGTGATACTCCTCAAGACAACAGTGACACCATTTATGTCAATAAAGGCGCCAGCACACAGGAAGCAGCAACCATGTCGTCAAGAAATGCAGCAAACAGTCAAGCAAATGCTGCAGCCGGCAATGACGGTAGCAGCAGTGGTGGGGATCAGGCTGCAGGACAGCTCTCTGGCAATCAAATAGCAGGCATTGTGGTTGGTGTTGCAGTTGCTGCTGGGGCTGCAGTGTTAGGAGCAATGGCATATCAGAGGTACAGGCGGCATAAAGTCGAGGATTATGTCAGTCGGTACCAGCGATATGATGGCATTGAAATGCACTAGAAGCAGCATACCCACAGCCTCAAAGCAACTTCTGAGTGATTGTTTGACAGGTGGTGAAAGTGCAGCTGCTATTCACAGTCTGGGTAGTGTAGTGACTGACTTTGGTTCTATCATCTGTGTGGTGGGACATATAAACCTCTATTCAAGGCTCAGCCAAATAGCTGGGCATGAACTATCGTGTGATGTACGTAAGTAGTCGTCAATTGCAGCAAGCAATGTCAAGGAACCAAAGCACATAGCCAATATCACTGCTAGCAGGGTGCCTTGTGAGTGCGGTGCAATTGTTGTATGCTAGGTACAGTATTTTTTGAATTGACTTTCTGTGCAGCTTTGTGTACAGGCTGTCCAGTGGCAAGATGCAGAAATACAGATTACTGTTCTGCATCGCTCATCACATCATCACATGGTGTGCAGAGGTTTTGGCACAGTGCTGCATCTGAGAGGCTTTCAGCACTTGCAGGTGCTGCATGGCTGTGATTGAATGCTGTTACATCATTGTCCATGATGGGTCTGCTTATGCCATGCCTGTGTGTTACCAACCATGTACATAATCGTGTCCTTTTCTAGTCTTCCACCAGGGGGATATGTCCATGCATCTGCTTGTCGGCTCAACTTATCAACACACTGCACTAGTCACCTGGTCTTGCTTTCCAGCATCATCTCCTCAATCGGATCCTGTCCACTGGCAATCTGATTCCAGTCTCGTTGGATTGCATCCTGAACAGCCGCTGCTGAACATTGTTAGGTGTAATCAGACATTGCATACTGCAAAGTCTGTCTGTTTGCAAAGGAACTGAGCACAACCGCCTGGTGGTGAGAGCAGGGGAGGACTGCTTGAGGGCGGGTATCATCTACTGGCCTCTCTTGGTGCCCTTGTGATCACCGGCAGCGGCATGAGTCGTTGAGGGGTGATAAGGCAGTCAAAGTAGATGAATGATTCTTTGTCAGATGCAGTTGCAGCGATCTTACCAATGTTAGGCACACATCAGGCTCATCGGCTGTGCACAGGGTGCGCGCACTGTGACTGATTCCTTGGGCCAGCTGTGGCACTGCCATGGAGGGGCTTGCGCATGCCACTTCATCAAAAGCACTCAAGTACTCTGGTTGCTACCTAGGCCTGTCACAGAACCTCTGAGTCATACAGCTCAGCTGGCAGCCTATGTAACATAAACACAGAGCCAGATACAATCAGCCTCGGTTGCCATCATGGCATTGAATGAGGCAAGCAAGAACTATTGCAGTTACAGTCTGATATGAATCAGGTGGCAGCAACAAGCAGCCATCATAGCTGCTTAGCAGCGGCTGCGGGTAGCTACCAGCCATCCTGCCATCACACAAGGCGCTGTGATAAAATTGTCATCTGATCACCCTGTCAACCAAGTTATTAGTAAGACAACAGTATGGTTCAACTTTTTAAACTTGTGCTCCACCCCTGTTGAGACACATGTGTCCACAGACAGACCCACAGAAGTTCCCACGAAAATGGTTGCCGATCATGCCTGCCTACACACCCGATCTACAATGTAGATGTTGCCATTAAGGCGCACTAGATAAGCCGCTTGTCATTTGCTACACTGCCTGCTCCATTGCCTTGTTTACTGCAATCTCCATGTCTTGAGCTGTCAAACCACCCTCGGGATGAGCCTCTATACGAGCAAACATCTCAGTCATCATGATCAGTAGCTCACGAGGTGTGCTCAGCTTGCTCAGATAGCTGCTGAAGTCCTCACCGCGAACCTGCAGAAGAGAAAGCAAAGTCATGTTACATATTTGGACATCAAGTTGGTTGCTGCGACATTGAACAACCAAAGTTACTTTGACTTGTGCTTGCACAGCAGTAAATTGGACTTCACCCAAGGCTCTGGTCCTACTTCGTGTTTGCATGCTGCAGCCTTGCCAGTGTACGGCTGAGCATTAGATGTCAGCTTACGGACGTCAGCAGCCCCGCACAGGTCTGCCAGTGGGGTGGCCGAAGCAGCAGCACTTGCAGCATGCTGTACGATTACAGACCCCCCCTTACACACAGCAACAGTAGCTGCAGCGGCCCACCACAGCTGGGGCTGCATCAGCCTGATACAGTGACTTACCTTTTTGAACAGGTCAGCAAAGCTCATCTTGGATGCTTCGTCGTAGCTGGCATCTGAGAGGAAGTCCTTGTTACCTGAGGCTATGGCTTCTGCTTTGAGCTCATCCTGGAATTCATTGACACACAAAATCAAAAACCCAGATTGCAGTAAGGCACTGTAACACAAGCGTGCACAATGGCACAATAGTGTCTACATAACACTGATGCTGCCAACCCGCGTTATTCCGGGGTGATACGGCTTAGAGAAGTTAGGACACTTGTCGTCACTGATATGCTGAGATAGGAATGTTTGACGTTTCAGTCCAAGTCAGAACAAAACTGTAGTCACGCTGCTGCTATGTGGGGTGCCAGCAGCATATAATGAGCCTCATGGTAGCCTGCTGACACCCCACATAGCAGCAGAGTGACTTCTTTCTGAAAACAATGCCGGGGCCCCCTCAGATGATGGCTGCCCTTTTCATGCAATGTGCTGGTGGCTCATGCATGCCAGCCATCATCTGCAGGCCGCTACTGTTTCACAGGTCAGATGGTGCCCAGCCACCCACAAGCAGGCCCACCTGAGCAGCCCTGAACCTGCGTTCAGCAAGCTCTTCCAGTTGATGCCTGCTCCACACGAGGTCCCGCACAAAGTGTCTGTCAAATCGCGCTTCCTTAAGAGTCTTGTCTGTACTGAGGTCAAGCGCAAGCCTTGAGTCTGGGAAAAAGAAGTGCAGGCGACCAAAGTTCAGCAGGTCGTTGCGGCAGATCTCCCGAGCAAACACCTTGATGGCTCCGGGGAATCTCACGGGATCTAGGAGTGTGACCTGCAGCATAGACATCACACAGAGGGAGTATCAAGCGGCTCTGAGGTATCACTTCGTACATGTTAAGTCCGATTTGAGATATTCAGAAGACCAGCGGGGGGTTGCATACACTCAGTGTACCACTGTGCCTTTTCAAGAATGCTCAGGCAGGGCAGTAGTCATTAGCAGCTTGGGTGGAGCAGGCACTTTGGAGCTGCCACAGCAGCAGCAGGAGCCCCTCACCTCATCGAAGCAGTCTCCAAAGACAGTCACGCTCTCATAGCCCAGCTGCATCACAAGCCGCTCCAGCAGTTCAAGTTTCTGATGGGCACTGACACCAATCACGAGCAGCCGGATTGTGTCAACCTTGTCCTGCAAAGACGCCAACATCAAAATGTGCTGGCATCAGCTGGCATGCTATATTGCCCTGCTGTTAAAGCAAGAGAACAAGGTAACAGCATGTCTGCAGCAGCTTGTTTACCAGGCACCGTGCCAGCACTGCTTGTTGCAAGCTTACATGTTGTCCGTGTTGTTGTCTGCCTGCCCTTTTTGAAGCGTCACACTGTAAAGGCTGAACTGTGCGGAAGATTGAACCCAGTGGAGTGAAATTCTTATCAATACTGCTGCTGCTATCTATCTTACTGCAGGTTCTTCGTGTTGATACACAGCAAGCAATGACCCGTTTGCAACCGAGTGAACAAGCGCCTAAAGAGGCAAGCAGGACACACTGCGTGCCAAGCAACACTCTCACAGCAGCGTTCTGCACAATGCTGGGTCTCACCTGACTGCTGAACTGCGTATCCAGCAGGCTTGCCAGCACTGCCGTTGGCTGCTGCTTCACCACCCGGATGTTTGACTGGATCTCAGCCGCACGTGCCATACTGCTGGTGATGACATGCCGCCTGTTGAAGTATCATATTACAGAATTATTATCAGTCATGGCTTAGAGGTGATCTCATTGCAGACATTAGTCTCCACACTAACAGCAGCAGCAGGTTCATGCCACCCTTGCCAGCAACATGGTGTCTACTGCACGGCTGATCGCAGCATTGCAGCAGCATAGTAGTGACCTGGCATGGAATATGCACCAAGATAACAGCTGGCCTCCTGACAGCCCTGCAGCTGAAATGAAACCTTCACAAACGCCACTTTCAGAATCCTGCAAACAAATCCTGCAAACACCACTCACCTCCACAAGTATGCCCCACCCAGTGCCAAGCATCCAAGGCTGCCCAGGATCAACTTGGGATGGCTGTGAAGTGGGGGAATGACGTCAGTGATCTGGTCCCACACACGCTCAGCTGGATCACTGATGGCAGCTGCAACCTCGGGGTTCTTTGCTGCCGCCACTCCTCCCGCTGCTACTGTTGCGACAACACCTACACCAGCTGCTACTTGCAGAGGGGTGTACCTGTGTGCGAGCAGCAGTTAACAAGCAGATCAGGCTATGCTGCAGGACACCCAGGCCACGGCACAACAGCAGCTAGTTGCTGTGAGGCTGCCTGTCGGCCAGGTGCTTTCGAGTCCTGTTAGAGGGATGCTTCTCAAGCATGGCATACAGCAGCTGACAAACAGCACAACACAGCTGCACTAATGTAGATTGCATGTGGATCCCAGTATGAAGGCCAAAAAAGGAAGCCACCAGCTGCTGTCAATTGACAACCTGCAATGGCTTGTTGACACACTGCACCCCTTGCCCTCCCCCCTCTGCATCGGCTGCTGAGGGATCTAAGCTGCAGCAAGTGCAGCCTTACTCATCTTATCGGCATTTCGTAATCAGCGCAAGCCCACTACATACATTCGTATTAACCACGAGCCCACTACTCACTTGCTCTTGACCAGCGCAGACCTCAGCCACGTGAGTGAGTAGGTATCTGTTCGAGCATACAAATGCACCAGCAGGAGGAACTGCTGTGCTGCTCGAGGGTCCTGCTGTAGTACTGACAGCATGCTGCGTGCTTCATCACTGGTAGCTGTGATCTGAGCCATAAGCCGTGTGGCTGCATATGATAGAATGCAATCCACCATGTCACTGCTGGTCCAGTTGTCCTGCAAACAACCCCGAAGCAGTGTGCAGACATGCGTATGCACCTGGACCAACCAACTCTTTTGTGCTATTTGCTTGATAATGATGAGGCAAGCTGGTGTTCGCCGAATGTGATATCACTGATAATGCAGTCGAAATCAGTCAGCTGCAAGTTTCAAGCAGAAGCTGAAGTATGGCACCATGCAGTAGCAATGTTGTGGTTGAGTTTACGCAATTGGTCAGTGCTTGTGGCAGACAGTTGGTGGCAAGTAGAGGGAGAGCTGCTGCAGATGCTGCCGGACACACCATAGCAACATGACAGACAGCACTTATCCATGGAAAATGCTATGTACCACAGCTGCTGCTCTTGGATTATGCACCTAACAGAAGGCTTACGCACTACCTACCTGGAAAGCTGCATCCCAATTGTCCAATGTGCTGCCTGTGCACTCTTGAAACTGGGTCAGACAGGCTGTGAGATGGCCTGGCTTGCTCAAGTCGACCATGAAGTGACCTTTTGACCTTGCTGTGTCTATAGCTTCCTTGTTATACTGCTTATATGCTGCATCCATCTGCAGTCGTATGGTGGTTTTGCCTGAACCTCGCTTGCCAAAGAAGACATAGGTCGTGTCATTAGGTCTGAAGCCCCTGAGGTCGCTGTGTATATACAGAGACGTTTGGTCATGCAGAGTCTTTTCTGCTGTACGATCTGTGAAAGGGTTACGGCTGAGTCCAAAGCTCTTGAGCAAATCCGTTGTGGGCATAGCTTCTGGTGCACAGCTGCAGTGCTGCTGCCAATCAGCTGTTAGTGTGCTGGGTGCAGTAGCAACTGGCGACTGGTTTAGACGCTGCTTGTGCTGCCGGGCTAAGGCACAGCAAAGGGATCCTGCATCAATGATGTTGTAAGCAGAAGGCAGAACGCTGTGGAAGAAAGCATGGAGGCATCTCATTCCAAACTGCCCAGTTCCATGCTTACACCAGCTCACATGTAGCGCGTTGGTTTGTGCGACGCATGAGGTTGCCAAATGCACGACGATGCTGCACACAAGGCGGTTTACAACGTTGGTGGATAGTAGATCGGTGTCAGACAACAAATATCAATCACTGCATCCACAAGCTGCGCAACAGCACCCACAGATAATCACAAAACGATCTAAGCAGGTTGTTAGCACGGCCCGCTGTCCCTTGCCTGCAGTGCCCCTGCAATACGCCGGTCAGTAGGACAGCCCCCTGGGCAGCACACAAGCTATGGAATTTGAGAATGCAAAGATCTGAGGTTGCAGCTCAGTGGGCTTTTCCTGCATGCAGCGCAGTCTTCGAGAACAAAGATTGCGGGGCAGTAAGGCTGTGTAGTGACAATCATTCTTTTACAGTTTCATAATTCATGAAGCGGTGGCAGAGAACAGCTGGACCTGTTTAGTGGCGGTTCAGATGACACAGAATTTGCCGCTGCTACCCGCTACATCATTCCCTTCTCATCGTAAATTGCGACTCGTAGTCGGTGCAGCTTAAGGGGCTGCCAAAACTCCGATGTTTTTTTGTGACCACCTTCCTCTGCAAGTCAAGACCGCCAAAATCAGAACTTGACTCGCGAGATTGCAGAGGCACGAGCCAACCTGCTAACGCGCATACACATCAGATTGTACCTGCTACAACGTTGAAATCGCATGCGCCTCAGTGCGCTCAAAGGCTTCGCGGAGAGGCATGACCACAGCTGCAGCTCCAAGCAACCCAGTGTTGGCATCCCAGCATCCTGTGGGGCCATCTTTCTCCAGCAAGTAAGCAGCAACAAGCATGCATGAACACATCTCGTAGGCGTCACGTGATTCAGCAAGTCGCCACTGCTGACGAGCAGGTTCAAAGCAGCTAAGGCGCGTCAGATCATAGCAGAGGTTCTCAAGGACAGGCTTTCAGGAGCAGTATACAATGCAAACAGTGCCTCAACATGGAGTAGAGAGATTGCAGATGGTATCAAACAGCGGCTGAAGGGTGAGCATCGCCGTAGGGGCAGCCTATGAGACCAAATCAATAGTGTCTGCCAGTTTGCAGCATATCAAGTGACAGATTGATAGGGCCACTGCCACTTTCCTGCAGGTGAGGAATGGTCAAGGTACAAGTTTGCTGTGCAGGTTTTCATAGGGGAACAAAGAGGTGAAGGCTGCAGGTGAGTCTGTCAGCTGGAAGGGAATGACGTTGCTATGTACATCTGGATTGTGCCTGCAAAGTTCCCTACAAAAACCAGTCAATTGATATGCAGAACAGTGCCCGGTTGTACATAAATATACCTGAGGTGTTGCAGCAAACAGAGCACCAGATCTAGATTATGTGCAAGCAACTCACTGTTGACATCACGCAATTATCTGTTGCAGGATGGCATGCCGGTGCTTTTGGGATGCAGAGACGGACAATTACGCGCATGAAACTTTCAAAAATGTAAGTGCATTGGGACATCTGCGCTTTGCTATGTGCAACAGGCTGAAGCAAGCTATCATCAATACATATTGTTGCACATGACTAAGCAGCAGAGCAGTCTGTCTTTAAGTGGATTTGAGCTCCCAATATTCCTGCAGCCTGTGCCTTGGAGCGATACAGCACAACTGCGGCATATTGTTGAGCATCAGCAGCTGGACGCTGCTGCATAGCACAGATCCATGACTTTGCAGGGTTTGCTGTGTGGCATGGAGGCACAAATGCCTGCTGCGCATGTTCTGCCAGGAGACCGTCTCATTGGCAACAACTGGTTGGCTCTTCTGAGTGTCAGATTATCCATTACATGTGTCACCATACAACAACTTGTTGTGTGTAGCTGAGGCTGAACTGTACCCTGCTATTCACCTGCCTGCAGGAAAGTATCTTCTGCGTAGCAGCAGCGTTTGCAGCTTATGTGTACTAATTGGGACTGCAAGTTGCCTGGCAGGTGTTTAGCAGGCATCAGTATGTAGCACTGGCAGAACAGAGGTGTTGGGCTGCATTGTGTCATGAACATTCGATGGCAACTCTGCAAGCGGAGCTCTTTGTGACCATAGAGCAGGATCAGAATAGCTTACCATGCGAGTGGCAACCGCTGATTGGTGTGGCAGCACTGCATCCATCATGGTACTCGCAGCACTTGCATAGGCAGCATCAGTGGATGCTGCCGCAGCCGCTGGCAGGCTGCCAGCCTGAAGAGGACGTGATGTGCACATCAGACTCGCAGGCTGTGGCAGCTAGCTGCTGGTGTTTGAAATTCAACTGCTAGGGGCCTGCATTCTCTGATAGAATCATTCTAGGGCTTTTTCTTCTTCAAGAAGTAGTGGTACTACTTCTGCCAGAATTAGTAGTATCAAACACAAGCAAGTCAGGCGGCTCTGGTCAGACATAGGAAATTGCAGTACCAGCAATGCTGAGTGCATGCATTCACCGTGTAACTGGCCTGTGGAAGGCACCCACATGCCACTGGATAGTAGCAGCAGCTCAGCAGTGTTGCTTAGTGAGGTCCATACAAGCTCAGCCTGCCGCAGGCTGAACAGCAAAGTTTGCAGTAAGCTTGAGATGCCGCAAACTGAGTGCTGCTTCTGATGAACAAACAGTGTGACTCTTTCTAGGTGAGTTCAAGTCTCACTTAGAAGAGACTCTCCGGGAGCCATCACGGCAACTCAATGATTGATGAGCTGGCACTCAATTCAATTCAATATATTGGCAATGTTGAACTGACATGAGAGGGGCCACACTGTGCGACGCAGTGTCGGGCACATCCCATTCAAGTTGTAAGTAACACGAGTGTAACCCTGATTCATACCTCGGAGGAGTCGACGATTTTGTAATTAAGCCACAGCCAAGTAGTTACACTGTACCCTTGTTGGCTGCATGCATGGTGATCAGGCCTTGTTGCACCAGCAGTACTGATCCTAGATGCTGAACGAGCACACATTTCTTTGTCACTTCACAAGCAACTGCCAATTCCTGAATGGTTCATATGAGTAGTAGTAACTCAGCCTGCAGGCCACACCTATGGCTGATCAGTCTGGTGGTAATGCGGAGAGGGGGCATGCAACTGATTCGTGTTGGCACTGCCAGAGGCCAGTAAGGGCGGGTCTGAGATCTCCACCGTGGTGACCAGCTTGTCACAGTAGAAGCCACCCCATCGCAAATGAATTGCCAGGACAGTCAAGAATTTTATCAACTCCCCTTCCCCACAGGCACAATTCATGGTGAAGGTTGGCTTGTGGTGCCTACACTGATAAACATCATGCAGTGTAAACCACCTTCCAATGCTTCTCAATCCATTCATCCATAATTTCTGTTGTGAATAACCCCTGACATATAACATCGCAATGAGCATGCAGCAAAGTTGGCCTCACCACTGACCAGTTGGCCCTGCAACAATTGCCAGTCCCGCAACACGCCTACAAGGTTGGCTGCACTTAACAGAAAATACTTGCTGGTGTCACAGCTGCTCCTGTCCAAGTACAAGGCCCACAATGGGCAGTAAACCCTGGCTGCAACAAGAACTCCTGGAGGTAAGTGTCCCAGACAGATCAGGGCTTGTCTCCCAAAGCCACCCAGTACATTGTTGAGGTATATATAAACACATCTAGTTGGCAAACAAGGACATGCAAACAGGAACCTAGCAACTTTGCATAGCAGCACACAGGCACCACACAATGACAGTGATACAGCTTGCTTACAGGCTCGCCCTATCACAGTTTGTATCACCTTTATCATCACATGCTGGTCATGCCAAGGACACCACGCATGCTACAGCAGTAGATATGCATACTGACCTGGTACGACAGAATCCAGTTGTCTGGCAAGCACAGTGGCATACGATCAGCAAGACCACCTACAAAGTGTTTTCAAGATACATCTAAGACCTCATGCACACACAAGCAACACACTGTCACATCGTGAAATAAGCCACACACAGCAATCCTCCAATAACAATACCGGTATCAATGATATCCTATATACATCAATATAACGAAACAACATGTGCAGAGCTGTGGCCTGGGTATCCTCTGTTAGCCAGTCAGGAGCTGCTTCTTACAATCATCCCGGACTCTTTGTCACGCCAAGCCCAGGCACTAGCAGCTCTCAGCCAAGTTGCACCTGCCACAAGTATTTGCAGAATAGAGCATAGCATTTTTTCTTTTTTCAAGGAGCATATTGGGCAAATGCTTGGCACAATGGGAATGTTAATTGTGGACTGACCTGGTACCACAATTATGAATAAGCGACTCCCATCACTTGCAGACTGGGTTTCATCAGCTGTACATCCTTTATGCAGAATTGATGTCACGAACGTCATTGTGCATATCCTAGGTCATGCCTTATGCCGTCAAACATCACAACCGCCTGTGGATGCTCCAAGAACACTTTGTGACATGACCTGCTGACACAGATATCTGTTGGGTGGCTAATTAGCTCTTTTAAGAGCTGTTCTATGGGCAGAAGCTGCAATAGCTTGTGCCAGGCGCATGAGAAGAGCTGGTACAGAGAGCCATGTAGCAGACAGCCACAGACCTTGCAGGTATAACAGATGTCATGCTTTGGACAACTGGACGGCACCACTCCTCCTTGTCCCCTGAATGATGCACACGCATGAGACGTATATTAGCTAAGCACCACCCTAGACCTGGTAAGACAGTCGCAACTTGCGATGTTACACACTCCAGGCTACAGCCTGCATGGGACGTTCCATCCATCTGCACCAACTCAACCGGAAACCCCTGCTGTCTTACTCACAGTCTTTGCCTCTGCATATGCCATGTGCAGCTATGAGACATACGAACACTACTGCCTCCCCAAAGTTGCAACCCCCCATCTGCTGACGGCAAAGCCTGACTTTGTCAACTCCAGCCATGCACTCGACCACATGATGCTTTCCTACGTGGCTTGTCTGCCGCAGGACAGATCAATCATGACCTCTGGCAGGCGCTATAATAGGCAGGTAGCATAACCTTACAGCGTGGCGTAGCAGACCCAATAGTAAAAATCTTGTCCCACCTACTGCACAGGTAAATGCTCTCGCTCAAACCGACCCCAGGCACAAAATACCCTACAGCCGGACATTCCAACTACATGCAGTTGAGTGGCCCTGCTGCTTTGCCTGTGGTTGCCATATCTGATAACCAGAAAAGCTCAGTACGCTGCAAGTGTTTCAAAGCCTGTGCCCCGTGCGGTTGATAAAATGCACAGGTAGGAAAGCAACATGCATTGCTGCAGTGCCAAGTAGCATGCTGTTGGTATAGGCACCTAAGTCTGTCAATCAGTATCGCCACTGAGTTGGCATACACCATGCACCAGCCACCACAGCTTGCTCAGAACATACGGCTGTATGTGTCTAACCTGTCATTCATGTCGGACATGGAACAGATCAGAGAAGCAAAGGCTGCGACAACTGGACACGCATGCATTTCCTGAGTGAAAGACTGACACAAAATAAACAAACGCTGTTTGTGTGAGAAAGCTGCTACATCTTATGCAGGTGTATACTGGACAAAAATGGCAACAGATGCCATCAGACGACACCATGCGATGGCCCTGGGTGTTGTTAAGAGTGTTTGTGCTATGCCAAACAACACAGTAGCGTTCGTTCTCCAAGTAGATGTGCACAAGCACACAATCAGGGGACAAGAACCCAGCCCAGTCACCCAACAAGCAGCACCTCCAACATGAGTGTAATGCCTTACCTAATTGGAAGCCACACAGCAGACAACACACTTGTCACATCCACTACGCAGCCTTGTCCAGTTCACAGTACCTATGCCATGTTCTAGTGATTGGCCGCGCTGCATGCAGACTTCTCACCATCAGACAAGGCCCAGCAGACTCTCAGACCTCCAAGACAGGCAGGCTTACATCACAGTAGCCCATGCTCAAATCCATCCATAGCAATCTAGTAACAGCAGCCTGCCTGCTGCAACACAGACCCCCGCCCCGGCGCTCAAAAGACATGCACATGGTGGTGGTCATGAACATCTGAAAGCCAAAAAGTGGACAGGCTTGTGTCTGTTGTAGACCACAGCAACCATCTGCCAAACACAGCAAATGCACATGCGCAACATTGACAAACACATGAGAATGACAAAGGCCCCCGGCAGGTACATTCCGCGACATATGCAGCACAGGGCCACAGCAACAGCATGCACTGCCTTTCCATCCGTCAGGCAGGACAGCAACGCTCTCCTGGGAAGGTGGCACGGCCCTCCTGGGTTGACGAAGGCAACACTGCAAAGCTCAATGTTGGGTATGTTACATGGCTAAGGAAGCACAAAGCAACCAAGCCATTCTCAGTGACACAGCTACAGCGCAAGTGCTAATTCCAAAAAGGCCCCCAACACATGACAACTGCAACTGCATGGAGCACAAAACGCCAACTGAGTCGAGCAACAGGAGCTAGTCAGACAACAAAATTCAGCCAAGAGGGGCATGAACACTGACTCATCTTCCGGCTGCCAAGACACACAGCTAGCACACAGCTAGAAGCACTACTGCAGTGCAAAGTTCAGCAAGGTATTGACCCACCTCGTCATACGTTGATCTGCAAACCATTGCACCGTTTCAAGGCACATGAGCAGACCCTCTTCAGCGTTTCATGTGGCATGTAACGGCACCAGGCGCAACACCACTCATGCTGACACTGCTCAAGCCAACCCACACACAGGAAAACACACATCTAGACACACCATAAACACAACACCTCCACAGCAACATTGATGCAACACAATGCCTCAGACACGTGTAGGCATCCAATGGTCTGCAAAGGCAAACAAGTTGGATGTAACATACATAGCTAGCACACTGCTGCACACTGCAACAGTACCCCACAGATGTGGGAAGCCCCAGACATGCGTGTCCACCCAAGTCTCTCTACTAGTGCCTGGAGAGGCTGGCAGCAAGCAATCAGCATGCTGGTGCCGCAGACAGTTGATGACACAATAATAGCAGCTTCCACAAAACATTGCTGTGCACTTTACATCTGATGTGGCAACTGCGGACAGCATGCTAACCTCAGCTCAACTCATCCAGAAAGCCCTGGCTTGTTACAGGGACAAGCTTACCCTTAATCAATGCACCGCGCTAGAAGGAAGGAGAGCTACTCACACCGAGGGTGCAATGAGAACAAGGCTATCAAAACCGCAGGCTGCCACAGCCTCTCAAAAACCTTCACAAATGCAGCTAGGAAAAGTTGATTTGCCCACAAAAGCTACCCAGGAATACCCTCCTCCCCTTTTACCCGCTTGCTTCACCATTTGCAGGTGTCTCTTCTGCATACCTCTCTATAATCTGTGCCGATGCAGGTCCGGATGAGACCCCCCAAAAGTTCATGTTGTCATATGGTCAACCATACAGTGGAGAGTTGGCACATGCTTTTGCCAGCAGGCACCATGTCACAGGACACAACCATGACAACGCCATCACCGGCACACACAACAGCCGCATTTCAAATCTTCCTGCAATTGTCCTGCAACATGTAGGCACAGCACACACCGCCTTCAACACCGCCTTGAACCCTGCCACACAGCCACTGCCCTGCAGGACAGAGCTTCTGCACCATCACCCACTTCCTAAGCATCAAGAACCGCACAGGTGCTAGACGTACACCAGCTAGCACAGGCCTGTCACCAGGTACCACACACAACGCATGTCAGCAGAATACGCACTTGTCAGTTGCAGCAGCAGCAGTAGCAGGGCATGTGCTGTAATAGTAGACTACAACACCACCAGTCAGCCTATCCTGCCAAGCAGACATTGAGCACACATGCTGCGCAGTCAAAAGGGCCATGATCAAGATGAACCATGCTCCACATGAACTAGATTTCCTCCATTGCACCCAAAAACCATGCACCCACGCATGCATTGCGGCCAATGCCCTGTACCATTGTCAGCTTTCAACTTGGCAGTGTCTGTGTATCATTATGTTTGCTTCAACTGCTGCTGATGCTGAAGCATGCAGCAGACGAAGCATTGTGCATTGCACCTGTCTTGCTCATCATTGCTGTGCTGCACCCCAAACCATCTAGTGGTGATTGATGCTGAGAACCAGTGGTTGCTCCAGAACATCCTGCCACAACAGATTCGGCCACACAGAAGGCTTCTACATGCGTAAAAATAGCCAGTCCTGCTGGACAAAATGCACACAACTGTGCTTGGGAGCATGACACATGACTAGCTAGTGAAGACCCCAGGACGCCCACACATAAGTTGTTGCCTAGCATCTGCAAAGCCTGCTGAGTTGCCTAAGGTCAACCAGGTCGCTCCCATGCAGCGCAAAGCGAAGCCATTGCCAATTCTGCCACGATGCATGCCCCCATGTTCATGATGAGCGCACGCTTGCCCACAATTTCCCCGCCACATGCATCCCCTACCTATAAATGAAGGCCAAAAAGCAAGGGAAAGGCATGCAAGTCCCGGACAGTTCATCAAGCCAAAGCTCGTCCAATCAATGTGTTGCACAGCTCCTAATCCCTCATTGCACTGCAAGACCACCTGAGCCGCCACAAAACTGCATATGCTGCCTGCCCACTGACAACAGAGTGTAACTAGGATAGGGTGGCTACACTGCATCTTCTTGCACAGCGTATAGCCTTGGTCAGTCAGTCACATGATGCTGTCTAGAGACAAGCTGACAGATCGTACCCGGATTCCTGCCTTATTTCTTCAGAAGGCGCGGGGTGCCATCTTGACTTTGTAGGTTGGAGGCTGACCCTTGAACACTGGTGGCTGCATACTGACTGTGCCAGCCCCAATCTGTTGTGGCTGCTGCTGCTGCACTGTGCTGCTGCTTGTCCGGCCCACCCCAGAGAAGCTCCTGCTGCTACTGCTGACATTGCTGCTAATGCGGCTGATCACACTGCCAGTCGGCAGGCTGCTGAGCTTACCAGACAGCAGTGATTTGCTGCTGTTTTGCCTGCTGACACGATCCATCAACTGCAGATCGCTGATGCGACTAAAGGGGCTGTTGCTGCTGCTGGCAGAGCACCCAGTAGGACTGCACCCCTCACTGTCACTGCAACAGGACGTGCTGTGGTGCATGCTGCTGCTGCTGAACGCCACATCACGTGACCTGCTGGGTAGCCATTTAGACAGCATAGACTGTGCTCGCCTCCAGGGAGGGAGGGTGAGCCCCATGATCTCAAAAGATGCTGCCATTTCTGCACAGAGGCACTGCACAAGTGGCACCAGGCGGCTGGCTGTGCCCACAAACTCCTGTGGGATGAGGTTCAGTACTGCGCTGTATGTTGCTGTTGGTTGTGGAATCTCAAACTGCTCTTTAAAGTGAGGATCAACAATAAGTTGTGTCTCTTTGTATTCATCTTCACCAGTCACAGATAGGAACTCGTGACGCAAGTTGCGGAAGCAACTTGGCCCGCCCCCAATAGCTGTGCGAACTGATACATTGTAGCCCACTAGAGCCTGCGAGTAGCAGGGCAGGCAACAGACAGAAGGTAAGAGGGTTGCAGCAAGCCTGAGCATGAGACAGTGCAATAATTGCCGCACACAAGGGCGGACAGGCTGTCCTGCATCCAGCATCACAGCAGAGCTGCATGCACATGAACTGGGCAGTCCTGCCCTGGTCAAGAGGCTCGAAACCCCTTGAATCGTTCTGAGCGTCTGATACTTACTGCTGTCGCTACCCTTCACTTAACAGAACACAAGACACCTCGGTGCGACGAGGTTAAAACAGTTGGTTGCAACTGCTGCCTGACGAGAAGCTGGCAGGAGCCAGTCAGCAATGACCACAAGATTCAAATGCTTTTCAGCTGCGTGATGTGCCGTGGACTACTGACGCCGATCACTCACCAGTCTACTGGCCATCACGATGATATCAACACTGCCCTCCTGATTGAGGAGCCTCACTAGACGACTCACATCTCGCTGAAGCTGTAGCAGTTGAACATAAACAATTGCAGACAAGGTGGAGGAGGGATGACGATGGCATACTGACGAAAGCCAACAAGGACGACACCAACAACCACATGCAATCACTAGAGGCTGCATTCATCGACGTTTCAAAAGATCACAGGTCAAATAAATAGACAATGCATTGAGGGATATGCAACTCACTCGCAAGCCGAAGGCGCCTGCACCAGAGTCTTGTAGGAACTCTAGACGTTCTTTCAGCGCCCCAATACGCGCCGATACAGCGTTCTGGCTGAGAGCACGTTGAGATTCCTCAGCCTGTGTGGCGTAGCTCTCAATGTGAGTGAACATGCCCTGCTTGGAACGAACGGAAGCTGTGTGAAGAATTGGTGAAGCGCACCTCCAAATCAAACATCAAGGAACCACACATCACGCTGCTCTTGTTGCAGGCGGCCTCAACCAAAGAAGCGTGCGGCATCGCTGCCATTGTGGCTGCCATCAAGAGTATATCAGCAGAATGTATCTTGGCTCAGAAACGCTGACAGGCAACCATAAAGGCTAGCAGGATTTTCTAAGCATGTCCGTCAGCTGATGCCGATGCTGCTGCTGTCCCGGTCGACATATTCCCAAGGATGCGGGGGGAAGGTGCTTTGTTACAAGAGTAAGACCTGCGTGCAGGCGCGTGTCCTGGCCGCGTTGTACCGCACGTGTACAGCATGCGTACAGTGGATGCATGTAAGAACAGATGTCATCTTGGCGGCTGCAAGAGGACATGCTGGCGCTGTGCTGCAGCTGACGCGCGTGTGACACACTCGGACATGGTGGCCAGGGCGATGAGATGACGCCAGGAGTTCGCTAGACGCATAGGAGTACAAGATTTTTGTGTCGGGCATGCAGGAATGCTAGGGAATTTTCAACTGAAGTTTGAACAGCAACTGTTCAAACTGGCGAGTGCCGCAGAGACAGGTCGCAGGCAGCCATCGCACGGCACGTGCTCCTGATGCTTTTCAACAAACAAGTACTCTTCAAAGATAACAATGGCAGCAATGTGCTGAGAAGTGCTCCACACCCAACGTCAAATCCGTTACATTCACTGTTTAGATTTCTTGTCATTCAATCAGCCAGCAAGTGAGTTCAGATCGACCTACTCTTCAATGATACGACTGAGTGCCGTGATCAGAGTCTTGAGATTGCGCTGCACGCCTGTATCCCTACTGAAGACGCTCACATCTGCACTTATGCTTTCTACATGCTCCAGCGTCTTGCACAGAGTCAAGACAGCGCTGCGAAGCGCTCTGACATTGTCATCCGTGAGTACCGCCTTCTGTAGTGACTGAATGTCTGCAGCTGCTCCAGCAGCGGCCTCTGTTAGATGATCAAGATTGTTCATCAGCCCACCCTCGCGCAGCTCCTGCCATGCAACAACAAACTGGTTCAGTACAAGGCTTGGCCAAGACAGCTGGGTGGCAGACAATGAAATCACAGAGGTCAACAGGACTCGGTTGTTGTGCAGTGTGTGCCTAGAGAATTGTCACAAATCAGTATACAACCGGACAGATGTTTGCTGAGCTACCAGTGCACAATGCACGCCTACAGATGTATGCCAGCCTGCCTACTCAGCCTGTGGATTCTGGGCACAGCACTACAGAGCAGCAATGCTGCTGGCCGCATGCTTTCCAGATTGTACACTGCAATGGACATGTGGTTGCAATGCAACACTAATCAGATCACCTGCAGCAGTGGTGTAATTTCTTTTGTCAGCTGTGTGGCTTCCTCCAGCAGCGGAGTAGCCTCTTCTAAAGCAGCAGTGGCTGCCTGCGCTGATTCAAAGAATTTATCAATGCCTTCCTGCAAAGCAACAGCCACGTCCAGTGCATACAGCATCAACAGTGGTTGGTCGGATGACGTCATCACCTTGCAGGGCTACTTCATCTACAATTCCTGTGCAAGGATTACCAGGGCACAAGGCTCTTCACAGTGCCACTTGGCAAAAAGGGGATGTAGCGATCGTCACTGATACACACAGAGAGATGCTCAACGGGCCATGCAGCACAGTGCCAGCAGCAGACATACCTCTTCCATCTGTCTGGCCATGCGTGTCATGATGTACACCATGTCGTCCAGTGCCACACCCTGTTGCCCCCGGATATGACCAGCATTGCACACAATGGCTGCCTCAGACTCACAGGCAGCTACATCTATCGGGGACGCACTGCATTGCAAATGTTGGCACAGCAGGAGTTGAAGGCTGGCAGTGACTGCTGTGCGCCATTGAGTCGACGTAGGTGCTTCCTGCAAGCATCTGCAACAAATCATATATTGACATGCTGGTCTCCTGCTGCATGCTGTAAGCTGTTTTGACTGTGCCTGCACCTACGTGTATGTTGGCAGCGGCAACTGAGGCGTGATGTCCACAAGGGGCTCTGCTATGAGGCCAGACTGATTTGCTTCAATCACGCTGTTGCGAGGGATGACAGTGTTCACGTCATTCACCTGAGTGGGAAACAACAACAGCAGCATACATTGCTCAGAATGTTGCAGATAAAGTGTGACAAGCGTGCTATTGTTTTTGTCATTGGCGTATCCTTCCGTCAAGTTCTGTCATCAAGTTTCCTGCCCTTTATACATAGGGCCAAACCGCTCAGCACACACATCCAGCAGTAATTACACAGTGTGGCAGCTTGCAATGGAAATACTTTGCAGGACTCAACTGCTGCTGCAGCCTTTCCTCAGAAATTACTTACTTCTACCAAGACATCTACTTTGTCCAGACTGGGCCTCACATTCAACACACTGCCAACAGCAACACCACGTATACGGACCTACAGGCATCACACAGTCTAGTTAATTCATTATGATTTACTCATTGTTGGCAGCCTGATTGTGCAAAAGACATCTGGATGACCTGGTAGAGGAGATTGTCACACTTATTTTTTTTGTGTGCAGGAGTGGCTGCTGCTGATAACTTGTCAAGGGTGACCCTTGTTCCTCTCGGCAGGAAGCGCAGCAAGGTGACAGGCTGGTGCAGCTCTTGTTGGACATGCATTGTGCTAACTGGCCTTTGGTAACAGGGCTGATGGTGCACATAGACGCAGCAGTTGCTTTGTAGAGACTCACCGGAGTTCCAACTGTGATCCCGCATGCTAGGGGAAACTCAATAGTTGCCTGGTATGGCCGCCCCTTGCGTAGTGCAGTACCCTTGGCCCAGATCAGCAAACCCAAACCAGTCAGGCCCCCTACAAGAGTGAAGAGGCCTACTGTGCCTTCTGCCATGCTGGACTTGCCCAAGCCGAAGTCTCTGAGAGATCTGTAAGACACAAGGCATTGCTGAAGTTGATGACCTGTGCTCCCAAAAGCAATTTAATCACTACCGGGTAGCGGCATTGTTGCTGCAAGCAGCAGCCGTCCTGCAAGCATTGCCTGGTTATGAAATTGCACCCTGAGTGCCTTGAGTTGCGTTATAGGCCTGATGCTGTCGATAATATGGCAGCAGGTTGGTATGGTGTGCACAAGCAAACAGCAGACTAGGTGGCTGCCCAGCAGCTGAGAAGGATTGCAGCTATGATAGCTGCAGATAGCAGCAGACATCAACTTATGCAGCTGATATACAAAAATACTGTCTGTATATACACAGCTTTCATGAACCAGCGTGCTATGACCCTTCGGACAAGTCAATATGTCATTATGTACACAGGACCGATGGCCATGTGCCGCAGTTACTGTTCAAGCCATCAGCAGGCTCAGGAGCTTTAGCCCTTATACTGACAGCATATCTCCAGCACCTTATTATTGAACAGTACACCTTGTGCAATCTGCAGGACTTACTTGTACAGGCTGCCCAAAAAACCTAGCTGTCCACTTGAGGGGTCCGATGGTTGGCTACCTGTTGCGGCTACAGGCTGCAGTATGCGTCTGTGCCTATTCTGCTGCTGACTATTGTATGCTTGCAGTAGCTGTGTTCTGAGAGGCTGCACAGTGTGCAAGCAAGGTTGTACCCGGCTCCTCGGGGCTATGAGTCTGCATTGCTGCTGTACACTATGCTGCACAGCAATATGCCGCTGTTGCAGACCACTGTTGTGTAGCTGCAGCCCCATAACGCTGCACCAAAGTGTTGAGACCCTGTGACAGCTGCCACCACTGGTTGTGGCAAAAACACTGCAATCACGCTCGGCCCCTGCAAATGATGAAGACAGTCCTGCAGGCCCTTGTACAACTGGGCGCTTGCTGCGTGTGATCTGCTCCTCTAAGTATGTCAGATAATTACATAAACGCCAAGAGAAATCACTGGCTAATCTTGCTGAAAGTGCGTCAGATGCTGATCACAGTTGGCCGCTCGTTGGATGTTCAGCAACGCTCATTCTCTGTTATTGCGTTTTATCTAGTCCAGACTGTGTGTAAGCCGAGCATTGACGACCTTCCGTACTTTTCTTCACCTGAGTGACCTGGTGGGTACAACCCTGGCGTTTCTCAACTTCCACACTCCAGCTCTCTCACCTTATTTCGACTGCTGCTCCCTGCTAGTTGTGAGGTGATGAGTTTGTATGCATTGACACGGCTGTTGATGTTGAACCACTCAAAGGAAAAAGAGTGGCAGCTGGGTGCTTGGTTGCAGGTTCACCTCCTCTACTGTACAACAACTGATGCCTGCGCATAATCTGCTAATTGACCCCCAGAGCAGCTGAGGAGATAACATACCTTATCCCCTCGGCTCACGCATCGTACAGGTCTCACAGGTGCAGCGTTTGGGCAATGGCATCGTGTGGGTTTAGCAGACTGACCACATGCAGCAGGTGGAGCAGCCAGCAGCAGCCCCTTCCAAAAGCTGGTTACCTGGCAGACTGTAAATGCCTACACAGATACCATGGTAAGCAAACCAGCGCACTACGCTAGCAGTATCAAGCATGCTGCAAGAATATCAACGTTCAACAAGGTGCTTGTGGCGCTTGCTGTCATAAAATGCGATGCACACACCTCACAGCTAGTCACTGCTTCGACTGCATTGGATACGCAGTGCATATTGACATTCTGTCTCATGCTGTGCAACAATGTAGATCAAGCTGAAAGACATGTACACAGCTGTAGCATACTGCATGGTCCTAGAAGAGAAGCAAGAACCAACATGTTATTCAGTGGCAAGAGGTTGGCTGTAATTGCAACGTTTTCGTTCTCTAGGCGTACAGAAGCCAGCCTATACACTCCATAATTTTGGATCACTCATGAAAATCTATTACATCCCACCTTGACGGTGTTGCAGGCATCCAAACAGCACATGGAACATCACCGAATGTAAGAGCGAGCAAAGAGACACAACAAGCAGCATCAGAAGCAGCGCCTGAGCAGCAGCAGAAACAACAACAGCAGCAGCAGCAGTTGTTGGAAGTGCAGCAGCAGGACTCTGTGAACAGGCCGCAGGCTGCTGCACCTGCCCAGCAGGAGCGGGACCTTTTGATACCCATACTGGTGAGATTCGTCAGCAGGCACCTGATGACTGTATTGTAGCTCCTTCATCTGTAGAAGGAAGGAAGTTACCCTTTCCGGCCGCAAGGCCCTTCATCTGTAGGTTGATGGGCAAATGCCATGCAGTTGGAGCTTGTGGACAACCGTCATGGGCCTGCTGTGAGGCATCATGCCTCACAACAGAGTGTACTTGGACAAGCAAAGACATTGTTGGGCATGTTCAGCAACAGCAAGTGTGCAATACACCTACACCGATGGAAGCTTAGGATTGCCAGCAGCAGCATTATTCACTGTGGCAGCTAACTGTAACACCTCGTTCTGCCCTCTGCTGTTGCTGCTGCAGGTTGCCATATGCTTAGCTGCTTACACTCTCATTGCTGTCCTGGGATTTGTTGACAGCCTAGATACTCAGCAGTCAGATTGGCAGTTCTAGATAAGCTTGCGCTCTGTTCTACAGGCCAGAATGGTGATAGCTATCACTAGGGTTAACTTGCAGAAGAAGTGGTGTCTTTGCAAAAGGGTTAAGGCCTGTAATCAATCGGCACAGTGACAACATGTTGGGACTGCAAAGCAACCTGCCAGCCAACATATTGCACAATGGCTTCATGCTGTGTCCAGTGCTTGGCCACCTGCTGCTGAATGCCATGAGCAGGCGCAAGGCACAAGAATGCATAGCAAGAAGGCCCCTGCACATGCAACTCAATTGGAAATCTATTGGATAGCACTGGCAACCAACCAAACTTTCACTGCCACAAAGGAGGCAGTGCTGTGTCTTCTGCGTATTTTGCAATTTTTCTGTGAAGCCTCAGCGTATTCAGTATTGATGCTTGAATTCTCTTGCTCCCAACCAAACAGCATGATCTTCTAATGCTCAGAGTGTCCAGTACAAATGCTACATACAGATAGCTCACCGTTGGTATTGCAGCTGCTGTTGATTGAGCAGGCAGGTCCAGCTTCTTGGGCTGAATTATGGGGATGACAAAACCCGCAACGTGTGCTGGTCAATTGGTAATCTCTTGTTTGTGGTACAAGCACTCGAGGTTAGATCATCAAGCTCAGTAACGGATGTTTCATACAACCTACTGGTCCCTGACAGGCAGGCTGCAGGCTGCTTGTTGAAGCTGAAAGGTAACTTAGCAATGGGGGTATCGTGGATACTTCGACTGTGACTGCTATCTGTTTAGTATGCTGCATGTGATACTGTCATATTCCTACAACAGCCCTTTTTTACAGGTAATGATGTGATGTGGAAGGACTGTGGTACTCATGAGGTGCAGGTGGACAGCCGGACAGCCGAGGCAGGCACAAGCTTGAGCATCACACCCGGGTGGCGCCCCCCACGCATGTCAGCGCATTTGCCATTGCATCTCAACTTGTTGCATGGCTCAATTTCTTTTACAACAGCCAGTTGTCACCAGCGAACCACTGAGCAGGTGGACTGATCCAATTGAGAAAAGAAGGTGGGTCAGCAGCCTGCACTTGTCGATGAAACTCTTTCACCCTGCGGTATCAGCAGCAGACCGGCAGGACACGGGCAAATAGCACGTCGAGCTGTCGAGTCACTGTTACCTGCTGTTCCGTGTTCCGACACGGGAGCCTGCGCCAGTAGTTTGTGCGGCGTCCTTACGATTGAATTGCTGTTGGAGCGATAATGAACTGGATCTATTGCGATAAACACCGCCAAGGCAGTGACCACGACACGTGTGCGACAACAAGCTAGGCATCAGCAACTGCAACGAAATGGAACCCAGTGATCGTGTCCTTCTTATAGCCGTTGATGATTCTGAAGGGTCGCAGACAGCTTTCAGATGGGCTATAGATAACTTGTATCGAGAAGGGGACTGTTTGCATCTGGTTCACGTTGTTCCCCGTCTGGCTTTTGCAGCTCAGTATGGAGTTCCACCTGTAGACTTCGTACCAGTAGCTGATAATAGTGGCTATGAGTCAGCGGTGCAGCGTGCGGAGCAGTTCATCATTGAAAGATTCGTAAGAGCACTACCAGCAGACATCAAAGCCCCTGTCGTACATATAGTCAAGGTGTGTTCACAGCCATCCCGACACTGCATAGGATCAAGCACGCCATATTCTATGGTCTCCATATCCTGAACAAGCAGCGCATGCCGCTCTGTTGCTAGCTGCTCCCACCTAGTGAACTCAAGGTGTTCAATGTACCAGATTCAATTCCACAGCCGTTGTTGGTGACTACAAGCAACTTGCTTCCAATCTTGCATCAAGGGGGCGCTTGGCACATCCGCTGCATAGCCAGCCTTACCTGCCATGATGCCCCAATCGCTTCTCCCACATCAGCCTGCAGCTTTTCTGTTTGCACACTCATGCACAGCTCAGCAAGATTCACTCAGTTCTAGTGCGCAACAATTGCGTCTTTTATCAATTGCTTCTTGTATGCAGTCTGAGGTTGACACAGAGAGTGTGGGTCACGTGCTCTGTAAGAAAGCTGACGAGCTGGATGCTGTGGCCATATGCATGGCCAGCCATAACAAGGTGCGACAGCAGCCAGTCACTCCAATTGCACTGCCGTTACAGCCCTTGGGTGATCACATATCAGCCTCTCGAACTAAATCAGTATTTGTGTACGGCCATCTGTAGCGCACTTCAAATCAAGGCAAGCGCAGTTGCATCTGATGCTGTTCACCTCCGCCAGTGTGGTGTCAGCCTTCAAACTGACTTGGCTGTGCAACTGGATGAACCGCCACACAGCTGTATTCATCGTGCATATAAGCTGCGCCTCATCTTCAACAAGAAAAGGCTCCCTACATATACATTGACACGGCTGACTGTCTCTCTGAAGCAGTCAGCCGTGTCAATGTATATGTAGGGAGCCTTTTCTTGTTAAAGATGAGGCTCCCTACATACACATTGACACGGCTGACTGCTTCAGAGACACGGCTGACTGCTTCAGTACTTTCCTCTGCCCCCACATTCAATGGTAAACATCTGCTGCTGCTGCTTTGTGTCCTTTATGTCTTGCAGGGTCGTATGGCTGAGTTCTTCCTGGGCAGTGTAACGCAATACTGCACACACCACAGCAAACGACCAATCATCATTGTGCCTGCAAAGCCGTTGTGACAGCAGCAGCAGCAGCAACAGCAAGGGGAGCACGAGCAGCAGCAGGGGCAGCAGGAGCAGCGGCAGGCATGCAGCAAGACTCATGGCGGCCTGTACAGCTCAGCAATAAGTCAAGACTGAACAAAGTAAAGCCTTGTAGCCCTCTTATTTGCATCATCAGTACAATCTGTGGGTGCTAAATGGCTCAGCAGTTCCCCATCCCACCGCACGCAGTAGCTGAAGGTACAGCTCTATGAGTGTGGTTGGATGTGTGATCCTTGCTGTGCCATCTTGCGTATCTATCTGTAAACTTTTGTCAGCAGCGCCTGAGCAGTGCCTGTGTCAAGTTATGCCTTTACAGTGCATGCTCAAACACACCATCCTGGTGTTGTTGCATTGTCTACCTCAGCAAGCTGTTGACCAAATGGTAGGTGTGTGGTGGTAGGGTGTTGGTTGTGTGTTGCACATGCCTTGATGCCAACCTGATGATTTCTGCTGGGTGTTGTCTGCATGTAAGCTGGTAAGTGCTGTGCCAACTTGGTGGCAAAAAAAGCCAAAGCTCGAGTTGGGGTGAACACGGCTTGTTGTCAACATCGGTGGCGCCAAGTGGGTGTTGCTCTTGGCGTAGTTCATGTGTGCACTGCCAGCGGAGCCTGCCTGTTGAGGGACGTGGGGAAGCGCTCCCCTTGCTGGTCAGGCTGACAACATGTCAGCTCATCCAATGTTGCTTGGGCTCATAAATACTGCTTCAAGTCAGGGTCAATCTCTTTCACTGTCATCATTCCAAATGGCAGTCATCAACATACAGACGCCGGCAGTTGACTGCCCATTGGCATGTCACATGTTGGTGGGGCCAACAAAGCAGACTCACCATACTATGGTGACCTAATCCCGGGTCAGGTCTAGTAGACCAGGCTACATTACACGTACATGCAGGTATGTAAGATGTAATGACAAACAACAACACACCGTGTATATACATGTACAGGTACGTATTTGCAGGGACTACTGACTGCCACAGGTGCAGCAGTCACAATAGCCTGCACTGGTGACTGAGGTAGCGCAAAAAGTCCCTTTTGGAAATTGATGGAGGTTCTTCATTGCCCGTGTCAGCTGATACTATCAGCTCGGTAGTAGTACTACCGACACTGCCACTTCGGAGGCAGAAAATGACAAAGAATACCTCTCTGGGATAAAACAACAGATCTGTTATGTCTAGACACAGTCGCATGCATTATGCTGGTGATAGCTGAACTTCACCGAGTAGCTGAGGGCCCAGGTGAGGCATTGACATGCATGCTACAGGCAGGACTCCCTAGGAAATTAGTCATGTGACGTTATATGACTCATCCTTGGGGAGTTCTGCCTGTAGCTGTGCTACTGTAGCAGCCTCCTGTCACGCACTCCACTTGACATCAGAATTGAGTCCAAACAACAGCATAAACTGCCAGCCCTGGCGATTGCCATGTCCACAGTATGTAGGATTTGAGCACCACGCATCTTTAGGACATCAGCACAGCCCTAACCCCTGTTGCCTCGTTTCTTCAGCAGCTCTATTTCAAATATAAGGGCAGAGGTAGGTGCACCCTCTGGGGATACCTCTGTGAAATGACAATCAGCAACAAAACAGCAGCAGCAGCAGTGTTACACTGTGTATGCCACATTGCAGACACAAGGCATGCAAACCTGCAACAACTTCCAAACTGTAGCAGTAGAATGGCCACCAATGAAGCATCGCTGTGTCCAGAGTCCCCCACTGAGGGCTGATGGAAAATTTTGTATATTCACTGGTGGTGTTGATAATGCACCAGTTCTTGTACACAGGCCTGAGCAGCAACAAGCCACTGCCGTCTATTGCACCATGCTTGCTGCCCGTGGTGGGTTTTGTACCCAACATGAAGAAGGCTTGCTGCCCCATACCACACACAAACACTGCAAGAGGCCTTCAACTGCATTAACTGAGTTGGCAGTGTGAGTGCAGCGCACCTAGCCCAGCATCATCAATTGCTTCTGAGAGTCCCACAACCCACAGCAGTGATTTTGTGCCCTGTTTCTGCAGGGGTCCCGGTGGAGCAACTATCAGCCGCTTGCCTCCTTCCCGCATGGGGGGGATGTCCTGCACCAATACACAGCAAAACAGTTCCTTGGTATAGAGTTCTTGAACTGATCACCTTATCAAGCAGTGATTGGTGTCACAGACCGATTCTACATGGAACTACAGCAGCATGTGCCTTTCGTGCATCCTGATTTAGACATAAGACAAATGTCATCTGTAGCTGCCAACATCCGCCTTGCGGTATCTTTTGAGCCAAGCCTGCGTGCATACGCCATCAACTGCCCTGTACTTTTGACTGCACACAGTGAAAAGCAGTATGATGTCTTTGTAACAGCTCACATGCCAGATTTAAGAGCTTTTAAACCCTAATTTCACGCTTAGGTACCTCTGCACCAAGGATGGCAACGTCCCATGCTTCAATCACTTCCCGCTCACCTAACTGCAGCACCAAACAGTCCCACACAACCAAAGCAGCACAGTCAGTACAAGGCGCATGCAGCATGCCGTACCTGCATATTCAGGTTGTGAAGTAATGCTGGACGTACTACTTGCTGCTTCTGGCCTGCCCAGTGTTGCTGCACAGCTGTCAGGTGATCAGATGGGTAGGTCACAGATGGAGAATTACATTCCAAATGCATCTATGATTCGCAATTGTTGATACCCTGTATGCACATACCACGGCCCCAGCCAAGTTGTGTGCTTGCTATGAGAGAGCGCTGCGGTCGATTTCCACAGCAAGTTGTTGTGTGCACCCACTGCTGTTGTCATGAGGGTAGACTTGCAGCATACCACTGCCCACCTTGAAAATGAGTGGTTGCTTTTTCTGATAGCTGCTATCAAACTGCGCACCAGAAGCTGCTAGTTTGGCAGTGTAATGAGCCCTGCAGTGGTTACAGTCCTCAGTACTATCAGAGGGCCATAGTGTTGCATAGGCAAGCACATAGCACCATTGCTGACACTGGCTGCTGAGTTTGGTGAGTTGGTGTGCTGTAGCGGCGGGGCCTGCTAGTACACACTGTCACTTCGTTATTGTTGATGCCAAATTGCTTTCACCGCTTGCTGGAAGAACAGAGGTGTCAGTTTGTTTTGTTCGGACCAAGGCAAAAGCAGCAAGAAGAAGCTTGTCAGTGACTTGCAGCGAAGGACTGCAAACAGTGCAGTCTGAGCCAGCTGGCCTGCCCAAGCTTGCCTGCTCACTTTGTGAAAGCTCCCTTGATGGGATTAGCGCCGTCCCCGACCTTCAAGTCACACCACTGCAACCCGCTAGCAGATGTCTGCAGATCACAGCTCACCGCTGCAGCTGCTGTTGCTGCTGCAACTTGTGGTTGCAAGCCATCTGCTGCTGAAAGAAGGACAGCTGCAGCCCCAGCTTCAAGCAGCTGCCGTCTTCTGCAGTCATTGCTCAGCTGCTGACTGCGCTGCGACTGCCACGATGTGCGGCATTGCTTGCCAAGACTATCTGGTTGCTGCACACAGCCTGATGTTGATACCTGCAAGGCTAGGGCACTGCGTGATGCGTTGGCGAGCAGTTGGCTTGCGCGTCCACAGGCTGATTCACGGACCTTTGTTACGCGTGGAGCTTGCAGGCACGTCGCCCGGACGCTACAACTCCGGTGTGTGGCCCTGCTGATGCTGCCGTGCTGTGACAAAGTCGATGGACATGTGTGCATGGCGTCTGTATTGCTCTACTCTAGGAATGTGATGAGCAAACGACACGCGTTACCGATGTACTGCACAGCGGAGCGATATGAACATTGAGCCAACTCTGAACTTGGTGCTGCCAGATTCTCAAAGTATACAAAGCAGGCACAAGGCAGGACAATCACATGTATTCTATGATTGGCCTTTGCATGTGGGCCAGGTAGACCACTAACAGTTACAACCGCTGCCACGACATGCCTGGGCAATTGCAACTGTTCCAACCAACGCGGTTGCAACCGATCCAAAGCAACACCATTGTGATTGATGTTTTGTTATCAAAACAACACTTCTATTACCAGAATTTCTGTCTCGCACACATAGGACTTCAAGAAGAAGAACCACGCTAGGTACAGGACTGTTATGTTTGCTAGCCCCAAGTTGTGTCAAGACTGATCCAGAGCCTCAGTAAGGCCTGCTGTCAACAGCTGTAGCAGTGACAATATGAATCACCTAATCAACTACTGTTATGTACATATCATGATCTGAACATGATGCCGCTGGTGGAGCTGCTAGCGCCGGGATGCTTCAACACGGAATAACCAATCTACCCCTGATCAAGGGGCCACCCTCCATGCAAGGCTCAGTCTCTGTAACGGGACGGGGGACCAATAGTGTTGCGTTGCAGACTCGGTGACGTCAGCCGCCAGGCGCCTCTTGTGAACGGATCTACTTTCCTGCACAAACCAGTAAATAGCAGCAGTAACAATGGAACATAACAATACTGCCAGTTGACCACAAACTTCAAGGATGAAACATGAGCACTACTTTGACAGAGTGTGTGTGCAGATCAGTTGTGGACCAGGCGTGACTGCACAACAGCCAGATCAACTCAGTCAATCATTGATCAGTGATCAGCCTGACCTGATGGCATGAACAACCGGGTTTGGCAGATGACGGTCCCTGATAGTATCCAACTCAAAGAGCATCAGATTCACACATAACCGCATGCCTTTCAACAGATATCCTGTGCCATGATTGAGGCATTAACTATCCAGGGCTGTTCAACAATCATGTGATGTTGCTGGATCATGATTGATCCAACGATTTGTACCGTAGTGATGAAGTAACTTCATCTGCCGTTGCAATGACAGACAGTGCGTAATTACTGACTGCCAATGGTTTTGACTTGTAGCTGCTGGCAGTGCATGCCTCCGAGGGCGGCCCTCCTCTGCCCTCAGTGTGGGGCTATCACCTATAACTCTGCTGTTGTTACTGTTGCTGCCTGTCACTGCTAAGCTGGAGCTAGTAGTCTGAGTGCCTGGCCAACATCAGTGCTGCAGCTGTTCCCCCCTGGTAAGGACTGACTCTGGCGCTAGGGCAGCTTCCCAGTGGAGGGTCAGGCTGACCCAAGGCTTGGCTGCTCAGAAAGGCTTTGTGGGGTAGTGCCTTCCACAGGCAGTCAACAGGGGCAGAAGGGAAACAGGGTCCATAAATTGAGCTAAGGATCACATAATCCTCGTATCAGAGATTACTGCAGGACAGATGTTAGGACGTTCTCAGACAGTAGTGACAAATGATAAAAGGTGTATTGATATGATGATGATGCAACAACAGCAGATCCGGTCAAAGGCATGATATCATATCCTGCCATACCTGCTGTGCTGTCATACACTCCAGCCATAATTCGCCCTTGCTGCTGCCATACCAGCTGTCATACTTTCAAACGATGAAGCATCCGTGCTGCTGCTGATACCTGCTCTGTTGACCTGATATCCAGCCATCAAGCGTCCTTGCTGCTGCCATACCTGCTGTGCTGTCATACTCTCCAGCAATGAAGCGTCCGTGCTGCTGCTCATGCCTGCCATGTTGTCCTGATATCCAGCCATAAAGCGCCCATTACTGTTGCCACACCTGCTGTCATACTCTCCAGCAATAAAGCGTCAGTGCTGATGCTCATAACTACCATGTTGTCCTGATATCCAGCCATCAAGCGCCCATTACTGTTGCCACACCTGCTGTTATACTCTCCAGCAATTAAGCATCCCGTGCTGCTGCACGTACCTGCTGTGTTGCCCTGATGTCCAGCCATAAAGCGTCCTTGCTGCTGCCATACCTGCTGTGCTGTCATGCTCTCCAGCGATAAAGCGTCCGTGCTGCTGCTCATACCTGCCGTGTTGCCCTGATGTCCAGTCATCAAGCGTCCTTGCTGCTGCCATACCTGCTGTGCTGTCATACTCTCCAGAGTTAAAGCGTCCGTGCTGCTGCTCATACCTGCCATGTTGCCCTGATGTCCGGTCATCAAGCACCCATACTGCTGCCATACCTGCTGTGCTGTCATGCTCTCCAGCGATAAAGCGTCCATGCTGCTGCTCATACCTGCCGTGTTGCCCTGATGTCCAGTCATCAAGCGTCCTTGCTGCTGCCATACCTGCTGTGCTGTCATACTCTCCAGCAATAAAGCGTCCGTGCTGCTGCTCATACCTGCCGTGTTGCCCTGATGTCCGGTCATCAAGCACCCATGCTGCTGCCGTACCTGCTGTGCTGTCATACTCTCCAGCAATGAAGCGTCCATGCTGCTGCTGATACCTGAAATGTTGCCTTGATATCCAGCCATAAAGCGCCCATTACTGTTGCCACACCTGCTGTTATACTCTCCAGCGATAAAGCGTCCGTGCTGCTGCTCATACCTGCCATGTTGCCCTGATGTCCGGTCATCAAGCACCCATGCTGCTGCCGTACCTGCTGTGCTGTCATACTCTCCAGCGATAAAGCGTCCGTGCTGCTGCTCATACCTGCCATGTTGCCCTGATGTCCGGTCATCAAGCACCCATGCTGCTGCCGTACCTGCTGTGCTGTCATACTCTCCAGCAATGAAGCGTCCATGCTGCTGCTGATACCTGAAATGTTGCCTTGATATCCAGCCATAAAGCGCCCATTACTGTTGCCACACCTGCTGTTATACTCTCCAGCGATAAAGCGTCCGTGCTGCTGGTCATACCTGCTGAGTTGCCCTGACATCCAGCCATAAAGCATCCTTGCTGCCGCCATATCTGCTGTAAGACGTAGTTTTACCTAGTAGATTGTCTGTGCCACAGCGCATACCGCTGAGCTGCCTTGATATCTAGCCATGAGCCATCCTTGCTGCTGTCGTACCTGCTATTATGTGTTAATCTTCAGCAATGTAGTGTTCTTACTGCTCTGTCATAACCTTCAAAAATGCAGTTTATTTGCTGCTGGTGATACCTTCTGAATTGCTTTTGGCACCCAGCCATGGAGCTTTCTTGATGCAGTTCATTAGTTTGTCCTGATACGCAGCCATGAACAAAGATCCACAGTGCTGCCATAACTGCTGTGCTGTCAGGATGTCCATCCATAGGTTGTTCTCGTTGCAGCTCATACCCACTGCATTGCCCTGATACCAAGCCACACAGAGATCTTTCTGCTGTCATACCTGCTGTGACCTCTGGAGATTTTTTGCAAAGTCTTTCTCACCTGCTGTAATGTCCAATAAATTAGTGCATCTGCTGCTGCCAGACCTGTGATATCAGCATGATATCCAGCATGTCTTCAAGCTGGTTGCTGTGATGATAAGGAAGTTGGCCAAAAGTCCTTACCCAGTAATGTCGCTGCTGTTCATGGTAGTCATTCAACAGTTGAGGGCGTTGCTTGTCGTATACGCAGCTACGTAGCTGCAGGCTGCTTAATAAATAATTAACACACAACATTGCTGGGTACTTGTCCTTTCTGCCTTACCTCGCAGCACTGCGCACTCTAGATATAATGCTTACTCTCTATTAGTGTTTGTGCCGATGAACACTTCTGACTGCTGGCGCTGTTTTGCTGTTGTATTGCCACTGCTCTGTTGGCATGCAAAGTCCATCACAAATATTGAATGAACAAAAAACAAAGCAACAATAGTCTGCCTGCCGTGCGGAGTGCTTTAGATAAGCAGAAATGCGCGGCATAATTCATTGGACCCGAGAGTGACAAGGTCTGCGATTGCAGCCTTTGCGCATATGGTGCCTCACAAGTAGCAATTTATTACAGTACAAAACTTTCACAGGGGGCTTCTATTACAACAGCGCCCTCCTTGGGGGTACCTTCTCCAGCTCCCATCCTGCGTTGCTCACATCGCTGGGTCTGTTTGCCTCGTCTCATGGACGTTAAAAATGCAAGGATGATATCAACAGCACGTTTTTGATCACCTGTGACTGCACAAGCGCAACAAGGAGCTCATTGTCCAGCTATGGCGCAACCTTGACCTGCATTAGTACGCATGCCTTACGACGTTTGCCAGCGGCTGCACTACCTCAGAATTTGCAGGTAAGTAACGTCTTACTAACACGAAGTGGCAGCTACTCTTCTATCATCACGCGATGTTGATCTCTTCTATCGTACCTGCCACCTTGCTATCTCTGCTGCTGCGCCTGACCCTGTACACCAACTTGCCGACATCTGATGTTTGGCAAAGTTAGCAGAATCCAAGCTGGACCCGCAGAACTCACAACATAAGTATCATTACTGCTGAAGCCAAGGTGCAGCAACCCCTCCTGCAGCTGCACCCTTTCTGTTCAACACAACCTTAGGTGTACAGGGCAGACTGGCAGAACCAGCTGCCCCACCACCAGCAGCAGCATCCCCAAAGCCAGCGCTGACCCTGCTCCTCCTATTTTCCCTATTTCTCCCACCCAGGGCCTTTACACCATCACCACCACCAACACCTGCCACGGCAATGGTTACTTGGGAGTCTGCACCACTGCTGTGCCCAGCTTCGCTACTGCCCACCAACAGGCTCAAGTTGTTAGCTGCCTTTGCCATTCTCAGAGTCTGAGACTCAGAGATCTGCAAGAAGCTGCTGCTGCTGCTGCTGTCAACCATTGCCTGCAGTGTTCTGCTGATGTGCTGCCGTTCTGTAGGCAGGGGTGTGCCGGTGTGTTGGCGCCTGTGTACTGCCTGATGGTAATAGGAATCAGCTGTCTTGACAACCAGATGGTGGCCATCAGGATCACTGGGCTGCTTGTAAATGCCTCTCTGCAGGAACGATGGATATTTACAGCAAATGCAGCTTCATCAGAGGCCAGCATGAGATGATCAATGCAGAGCTCCGATTCCAACCTCTGACCAGCTGACTTGCAAAGGAGAAGTGGTGGAAATGGAGGTAGCTCAGCACTTACTTAGGCCGACAATGCATTGTTGTTAATCAACAGTAAAGGCATCTGACTACTTGTCCTGTGGCTATCTTAGTGTTGAACTTTGTGTGAGGATTGGGCTGGACAGCACTCTCACGGCATTCCTTGGTCGCACCAACCTGAGCTGCTGATGCGCGTATGTCTGACAGCAGTAGGTGAACATGGTGGGGTGTCAGATGATCTGGCAGCATGTAACGCCTCAAAGTAGCAGCATCACCCATTGCATCAGCAGCCTGTACAGCAGCAGCAGAAGCACCAAGAGACTGATGGACATCAAGTTGTGACATCAAGTTGTGATACTATCACAATATGTGTGACATGTAAATGTTTGCAAAGGAGTGTATGGGATTCACTGACCTCGATCAAGCCATGTCCACTGGCACTGCAGCAGGCACTGCAGCAGGCTTGAGCTCACCTTCAGGGACTTCTGCTTCCTCATAGTGGCTGTCCTCTTGCTAGGAGGGTTCAATCTCACACAGGGTTCATCAGGTGTGAAACACAAAACCCTGATGGGTGCATAGGGACTGAAGCTGCAGATAGCAACACTCTGGAAGCAGTTGTTCCACGCCATGCAGTACACAGGTGCACCTCCCAGGGCCATATGAGGGAGGGGTGTTGCTGTCGCTGTTTCAAAGTGCCAGATCGTGGCTGACCCATCCTCAGAACCACATATAATGTGCTCGCCATCTGCATAAACACCATACAGCCAAGCAGCGGGGTTTGTAATAGGCTGAATATGGCAATGTACACGCCCGAGCTGCTTCCAGCAGCAACTTGCCAGCAACGTACCGACCGCAGCAACTGCAGTCACTGCTATTGAGCACAGGCAGCTGCCCACTTGCAAACCTGGACCAGCCTACTGTCGTGCACATACCTCAAAGGTGCAGTCCAATCAAATGGCTTATTCCAGGCACCAAGAATATTGGACACTAGCAGTGGTAAGGCTTATTCATGCAGTGCATTTGCACTCAAATCTTGCCCCAGCCACTCACGCCCACACCAGCAGAAGACTGACCTGGGCTCATCCCAAATTTGAGCGGTGCTGAGGAACACTTGATTCCGCCTAGCCGCCTTGCAACCATCAGCAGTTTCACATCAATCACCACCAGATCACTCACACCCTTGGACTTGCTGGCAGTCCCACGATACTTTGTGAGCACTATCACTTGATGTCCACTGGGATGACAGGCAATGGTGGCAATGGGGCTGCCAGACAGCTCATGACTGGTGCGCAGGACTTTGAGCACGTCATGTCCTGTGTGTGTAGCAGTTTGAACAGCCACAGAAGATGCGTGCATTGGCAGCTACAAGGTTAGGAGACACTCAGTGAGGTGTACAGGCTCCCTTGTCGATCTTTCAGGCTCAACACCGCAGTAAATGCATGGCACTGTAGCTGTTTGAGACAGATCAGCTGAAAACAGAGACTTGCTGGATAGAAAGCAGGCAACAGGGAATTAAAAGCATACATCCAATGTCCGCCCAAAAAAATCACGTACCTGCTGCGAGCTGTGATGCTGGGCTCCCATATCTGAGCACTGCCGCGACAGGAGACACAGCTTCTGCTGCTGCAAGCCCTTTGAGCCCCTGCTGGCCACCCCTTGGCGTCTTACAACTTCCATTCCCTGACACTGCATTGCTCATACCAGTGCTATCTGCAGCATCGTCATCAGCAGCAGAACCTGCAAGTGCTGCCCCAAAGGCTGCTGCTGCTGCTGACTCTGAGAGCGGAGCAACGTCCACTGAGAGCTCCTGGATCATGCCTGCTGCATCTCCTGTGTACATTCGGCTGCCAAGTTGGTTGAAGGCCAGGCAGTTGATGGGACAGTTTGACACCTGTAGCATCATGTGACCATAAGCAAAAGAGACAGGTTACGGCAACAGTTAAACGGTTCCTTGACTGAAAAGATGTTGGTTGACTGTTGCTGCAGCCCCTTCTCATGTACGCCCAGAGTGTACAGCTAGGTAGCTGTGACCAACACAGGCTTTTTCATGATAATTGCTCCCTTTGTCTGTCCCGTTATACATATGCTTCAGGCACTGTTGCACATTACTAAGCCTCATCTCTTGAGCACCCACCTGCAATGAGTACCGGACTGTGCCTTCCTCTGTACCCCAAACCCTGACCACGCCATCATACGCCCCAGTCACAGCCAGCAGCCACGGCTGCCGCACCGGATGAAGCTCGCCAGCATACACAAAACACTTGTGCTGCAGCACCGTGCAAGCTACACCCGCCTCAGCAGCAGCCTCTGCCGCTCCTGCTGTGCCAAGCCCGGTACCAGCAATACTGCTAAACCCCACGCCACTGTGGGTAGCATTGGGGCTCAGGATCCCAGACCCCTGACAAGGATTGCCAGGTGTGGGGAGTATGGGAAGATGCCAGACCTTGGCTGTGAGATCTGCAGAGGTTGTGATGATGGCTGAGTCATCTTTGGCCCAATTCATGCTGTATACCAGGCCTTCATGAATCCCCAGCATCCAGAGGAAACGTCCGGTCAGTGTCTGGTACAAATTTATCTGCAATGGCAGACCCACACACATGAGGGCCCAGGTAGGCAGTACTCAACCTAAACCTACCAGGAATGTGACGACAAGGCGGTCAGGTAGGGTTGCTCGGTTGATTTGGGCTGTGATACACTGCTGCTGCCATTACAGACAACAGAAAGCCATTCAGAGCGCACTGTGTACCAACCCAGAAGCTGCAAGAGCGCATCAAAGCATCACCTTGAACCGGCCGGTCGCATCTGCACATGCTGCAGCCAGCCATCTGCCATCTCGACTACTGGCAATGCAACTGCAGCCCCCAGCACTGCCCTTGATGTCAACAAGCACAGCATTAGGCACCTGCAAGTCACAGGAAGCATCATCAAAGGTGGCCTTGCTGGCCCCAAATGACCTGGCTCTATTCCGACAGTGCTGATGAGCTACCTACACGTGTATGCAGGTGGTTATGGACTGTGGGCTACTGCTGAGGTAAGTAGCGATGTAGGCAGGGCAGTTTTGAGGACTGATTCCATCAGCAGCAGTCCAGCTGATGTCTGGCATCCCCCGGTCCAAGGACGTTGGCAATGCAAAACTGCACAAGAGGCATGCTGATGGCCCGGAACAGTCCCAACTGCAGGAATGCAGCAGCACCAAGCATTGGCGCTGCAACCAGGCATGCTCAAGCCAGGCACTGTCATACCTATACCCCATATAAGTGCTAGTGAGTAAGCCCGTCACATCCCCTACCTGGCACAGCTGTGTATGAGGTCGGTGCAGTCTGCTCTCCAGCAGTATCAGCTGCTTGTCCATCAGCACACCGCCTGACTCAGCTGCCCCATTCTGGCTGCTCCTGAAGGACCTGCCGCCAGCAGCACCCAGCGCTCTGGGCTTGTGCAGCAGGCAGAAGGGAATGCGGCCATGTTCAAAGCCAGTGCCGTAGCCTGCCGGTACATCTGGACGAACACCAGCTGCAGGATCTGTTACGACCACCATCGCTTCAGGCACGGGTCTGGGTTTAGCAGCCAATACTACCTGAAGTGCACACATTGATTAGAAATATATATAAGTTACCCATTAGCCATAGCAATCCTGCCATCGGCCCCGCGCCCCATTTCAGAAGCTTGATTAGATTGATTAGACATGTACAGTCACCAGGATGCAGGGGCAAGTTCTGGTTGTCAGTGGCCAGACAAGTGAGATCCCCTCACATACACGTATTCACTTGTCCTAGTACAAAAAATGCACACACTTTCCAACGAGGCCAGCAGCTGCAGCATATCTATGTGGCCGCCGCTTTTGAGTGCGATCAACTAATCTGAGGAACAGCTCCCTGTCACAAACGTGCGGAGAGGTCAGGTCAAGGTTGCGCAAAAGTATATCGATACAAACAATGGATACCGATACAGACCTGCAGGAACCCTGGATATTTGTCGGCATCTGAACCCTGCCTGACAGACCCCAATGCAGCAAAACCCCCAGGAGAACCAGGTCGCTGCTGCTGTTGCTGCTGCTGAAGTACTCCAGCTTCTGCTGGCGCTGCTGTCAATGTTGGTGATGCTGCACCATTGCTGGGAGGTTTGGGCTGCTGAGTTCCCCAGATACCACCTAAAGCTGCCCTGAGGGGACTGCGAGGGCTGCCGGGGCTGCCAGCACAGAAGCCTGCATGATGGGCATGCATTGTTTGAGTGAGGCAGCTGGGGGACCATGAGAGTGCAGCAGTATGTATGGACAGACAGTATTCTCGCATTGAAATGGTGGTTAAAGGTATTACAGTACTCAACCATGTGGGCACCGACCGCAACCAGCTGGTGTTGGGCAAGGGCAAAATGACTAGCAGTTGCCAGATGTTGCATTCTGCTCGGCCAAATGGTAGGACAGAAGCAGGTCAGGTAGATATACGCAATTCTTGACAAATCCATAGCTAAAGAAACTCTGCTATTTCCTCCAAGTCCCACTGCTCACCTGTGAACCCTGACAAAGTCCATGATAGATACGCTGCCTTGGCTGCAGTGGCAGGATGAGGCCCACTGAACCCCTTGGAGAGGGCATGTACGGTCCCTAAGGCAGCAGGCTTGTACTGGTACAGCTGCAGTTGCAGGGGCTTTCCCTGGGTTAGCTGCTGCTGTGGAACCTGTAGGCCTTGCAGCCTCAGGAAGGCCCAGGCTACAGGATGGCAGTGGCCTGCCAGATCAAATCGTTGGACATGATGCTGTATGACAGCAGCAACCACAGTTACTATCAAAAAGAACGTGCAGGTAAGGCCTGAGGCTGGCAGGCGAAATCACCATAGCAGTTGCTGTGACAGCAAACATGCGATCGATAGAACAGTGCTGCAGGCCAGAAGCTGAATTGACACGGATCATAATTGGCAAGGTGCTTCGGCAAGGAGAGATGCAGATGAGATTAGGGTGTCGAGCAAACAGAATTCAAGCCGGTTATGTGCTGCTTGAAGCTCCTGGAAACCGTCGACTATGCCAGCCATCACTGCATCAGGTGACTGTCACTTACAGTGGACGGTGCAGAGGGTGTGGGAACACATAAGCCAGCCAGGTCTGCAAATCAATACTGCAGGAGGTACATCACTGCACAGGGCTGCCACTTGCAAAGCACAAGCTGGTGATCTCTGCGCTGATAATTGTCCATAGTTTGGCTGTGCCACGTGCTGTTCTCACCTGAAACCTAGCAAACCCACTCGGCAACTGCAACACTTCCAACAGCAGCAGCGCATCACTTTCTCTCAGTTGTTCCACGCTCAGATCAACACACAACTCCTCTTGCCACTCCGCAACCAGCCCAGTCGCTGTCCCGTCTGCACAGTTACTGCTGCTGGTGGTACTGCCTTCCAGCATGTCAAAGGGCCGTGTTTGTATCGGTGGGATGTATTCTAGCAGCGCTGGCCTGGGGCAAGCAGTGTCGTTGTCCACTGTGGACAGGACTGGTCTGCCAAGGGACTCCAACATCTGTTCAGCAAACGGCAGACACATTGCCAGCATCACAGGCACAATCATGTTGCCGCATTCCAACTAGTCTGAAAGTTTTGAAAATATGAAATTATCAGTTCCATATCATGCGGCATAGGGGCCATGGCAGGACTGCTATGGCTGCAAAGATTTGATCTTGTAATGGTCATGTCAAAATCATAAACACAAGCTCATACAGCCGCATCAGGGCAAACTGAGAAGATGCGATCATGAGTTGCATGATGATGTACACAAACAAGACGAGCACTTGACCATCATGCCATTAATCGTGTTCCTCAGGCCTAGTAATCCAGTAGCTCCCAAAACGAAGCTGTTCTTCCCTTTGCTCAGTAGGGTGGAGGAGAAAGAATAAATGGCTGGCCATGTGATGCAAGTGCAGCAGATCCTCCAGTAACCAATCATGCACAGCTGTGGCTATGTGCTGTGCACAGCATTGGATGGATCACAGAGCATAATGCATACCTTTTCTTGCAAGGGCGGCTCCACTAGATGCCTCATTAGCCCGCCACTGTCATTCCCACCACTGCCTGACTTGTCAGCTGCTGCATCATCTTGTTGCTGCTGATGCAGCTGCTGCTGCTGCTCCTGTAGATAAGCAGTTTAATGAACCATTCGCACGTACTCCCCGGTTGCTGCAGCTACCACATGCAGGCGCACCACTGGATTGGTTACCAGCACATCTGGCTTCAGAGGCGTGGTGCGGCGTATGGTGAGGCTCAGCAAGGTGCCACCGGAGTGTTTTCGGTATGTTGGGGTCATCACTGCATCACCTGCGGCTGCGGCTGCGCCTGCTCCTGCTGCTGCTGTATTGTCTGCTGCTGCCCCACTGCAGACATCAGCAAGGAAAGCCTTGCTGCAAACTCAATCAGTGCTGTATGGCACAGACTCTGTCCTTTCTTATTCTTGCATCAATGGCAACTGAGATGGTATTGCAACTGCTGCTTTGAGTTTTGTGAGTGATGTATTCAGAAGCATAGCATACCCCAATAATTATCAGAACTTTTCTGAGTCTCACCTTTGTTGTGGTGATGTGGCCGAGTCAGCTGAGGCAGCTGCACCAGCCTTGAACTTTCTGGCATCTGCAGCCTTGCCTGCTGCTGGAGCCGCTGATTGACCACCAGCCTCTGCCAGTTTCTTTACAACAGTCTTCACCGGCTTGAGCTTGGCCAATGCCTCCTTGAAAACACTGTCAGGGTCTAGAGGGGCGGACTGAACAGCTACTGCAGGCACAGCTGCTACTGTTGTGGTTGTGTGCGCTGTTGCTGCTTCACCAGCTGGCTCCTGTAGTTGTGGCTGCTGCTGGGCACTGTGTGCCTGCTGTGCTGCTGTTGTCATCACTGCAGCCCTGATGCTGCTGTTTGCTGATGATGGTGACTTCCGACCTGCTAGGCTTGGGGTTTCACTGTACATCACTGATGAAAAGGGTGGACTTGCGATCGCCACTGCTGTTGCTCCTTCCAGTTGGACTGCAGGCCGCTGCTCTCTCTGCGGATTTTGCTGCATTTCAGTTTGCTGCTGCATTTGAGTTTGCTGCTGTAAATTCATCTGGATGACATCTTGCTGACTGGGTTCTCTGCTTACCCTGCTCCTGCCATGATTGGCACCGCTGTTGCTGTTACTCCTGCTCAAAGCCCGAAAGCTGGTGCTTGAAGGAGCAGCTGTGGTTGCCAGCGGCAGAATTTCTGCTGCTTCACAAACTGTCAGTGCTGTTCCTGTAGCTGCTGCTCCACTTGCAGAACCACTGTCAGCAGCTATTGCTGCTGCACCAGCAGCTGCAATGCCAGCTGCCGCTTCTGCAGTGCAGGTGTCCTCTAGTGTACCTTCTGTGCTACTAGGCTGCCTGCTGACATATTCTGCTGGTGCATCCAGCAGTGAACTTGCATCTTCACTAAGCTCAGAGTCATAGGCCGTTTGGCTGATGTACTTGACTCGTTCAGGAGAGCTGTTAAGAGATGCTTGCTGCATTGGAAGCAACATACTTGATGGTGTGCTTATTGGGCTGTAACATGTCAGCTCCTGTTGCTGGAGATGGCTATCACTTTTGTTAAATGATGATACAATCTCTATGCCTGGAGTTGCTGGTTTGGTTGGTGCTGCTTGTTCAGCAGTTTCTGTTGATGCAGCATGGCTAGGAACATCTTGCAGTTCCAGGGCAGAGTCTGCTGGGTTGCCTGCCGCTGCCATGGCTGCCACAGGGTTTGATATACGATAAATACTTCCAGTTGGCAACTTATTGATTGCCCATCATGCTGTTCACACACACTTTGCTATACAAAATTTTTCCCTCCTCCCGTCTGAACCACTGCTTACAAGACTTCAAATGCATGGAAGCAGCCGGCGCTCGAGAGGCTCAGCCAGTGGTCTCTCACAGCGTTACTAGAACTGATAAACGACTTATTTGCAAGGACACAGCTATTCGCTTGCGCAACAGCAGGATTGGGGAGCCCAATGTGACTCCACCAAGCTTTGTGCGAGATACGAGTTGCAAGATACCTCATATCAATCTTAAACAAGGGAACGTAGGAAAGAACATATGCAGCCAAGCAAGCAGTGTCGTACCAAGTGTCCAATTTCATGCAGGGCCGCTGCGACTGGCGAATTGTTCGCGCAAAGCATTTTGACAACATGATTTTGGCAGTCTGCTGGTGCGTGTGTTGCATTCCAGGCCTGGCAGATAATAGCCTGACAATAATGTACCGCAGCAGAATGCCACTAGGACTGTAGCCCGCTCTTCCGAGTACAGTCTATGACAATGAGCATCCAATCGACACCACCAATTTTTACTGCCAGTGACTTGTGAGCATGTACTGTCAAATGTGTGCCACGTACAGCTGATCGACCTTTCGGATCAGGAACTGGGTCGTTGAACCGCCCCTTTTTAATTCTCACCTACTCTGAAATTGCAGTTGTGGTATGAGTATCAACCCCGTGCTGAGCTTCGGACTCCTCACAGATGTGCAACATGCTGACAAGGTGATGGTTGCAACTGCTTGTGTTGCAGCAGACTGGACCTAGCTGGTAGACCTGACTTAGTATCACCACTTTGCATGTTCATAATGCACAGGACACTGTGGTTTTTGACGGCCGGCCACAGCGGTATAGAGAAAGCGAGGGGAAACTCAAACAGGCAGCTGAACATCTGCAGCGCATCAATCACTCTGAGCGACCCTTGGCATTTCTGCTAACGTGCGGAGATATAATAGATGGCTATCCTGCATCGGAGGCAGGCGCCGAAGAGAAAACGAGGCATGACCTGCTGCATGTAGCAGAAATCATCAGCAGTACAGTGCGGCCAATGCCAGTGCACCATGTTCTAGGCAACCACTGCCTTGCTGCCCAGAGACAGGAGCTGTTGCAGGTGAGTCAGAAGGCGTGCAGCTTCAGCAAGCGCCATCTGCTGGAAGAGTCATCGTCTGCCTGGCTAAAAAGCATTGCTGGGCTGTTAGCTACTTACAATCCATGCCTTCCTGCAACAGTACACCTCACCTCTGCCTCATCGCTGCTGCTCCAGAATCCTCCAGGAGCAGCAGTGATGTTCACAGCAATGCTGTGCTCTTCTGCTGCTGCGTGAGGACCTGTGCACAGCAATTGCCACTGCTGCAGCCTGGATTCTGCTCAAAGCAAGAGACCATGGTTGTGCACTTGCTGCATGTGCTTGCTGCTGTAGGTCAGCACCCTGTGTGGACAACAGCAAGTGCAACGGCATGGCAGGCTGATCTGCTGCCTACTAGACAGCTGAGCTGTTAATCATAAATTGAAACTTTCAAACTTGCTGCTAGGACCCACTTGCAAGACCTTGTGCTGACTCAGTCAGACAGTCCGACAGTGTGCACAGAATATCCCCAGGCTCAAATGCCCAGCTGCCACTTCTGCTGTCTCTGCTGCTCACCCCTTGCAGGTGCTGTTTATGCCTAGCAGCTATTACAGTGCTGCACTAGGTGATGGCTGGAAGCTGATAGTCCTGGACACAACAGAGATGAGCTTGCACTCAGGCTATCCTCAGGTATGCTGTGCATGCCATCAATCACCAACCCAGGTGCAACTTCTTGCAATGCAGAGGCAACTGGCATTGGCAGCATGCAACTCCGATTGAATGTACTTCTCATCAAGGAACTGTTTGTGCACCACCTAGCTATGTTGATGATCACTTGCGGTGTGGTGCATTTGAGCATGCGCTATGAGGATTTCTATTGGCTTTGGTCATTGCAGCTGCTGCGCTCGACTCGTGTAATAATCTCTTGCCTTTCTGAGCGGATTGCTGCTGCTAGTCGCTTGCAGGACTCTGAGCAGATGCAGCAGGCACTTGCATGGTTAGGTGCTCATCCCATTGAGCAGTATCCGAATGCAGAAACATGGAATGGTGGTTTGACAAGACAGCAGCTGACGTGGCTGGACCAGGAGCTGGACAAAGCAGCACAACAGCAGCAGCAAGTAGTAGTGGCATGCCATCACCCATTGGCACCAGGCTCTGCACCAGACCAGTACCTGGCATGGGATAATGACCTGGTACTGCAGAGGCTTGAGCAGCACACAGGGTTAGTGCGGCTGGTGATCAGTGGGCATTATCATCCAGGGGGTTACACTGCACGCAGTGGGGTACATTATGTTGTCTTCGAGGGGATACTTGAGGCGCCTGCTGACTCTAATGCATATGCTGTCATAGAAATTTGGCAGGATAGAATACAAATCAATGGATTTGGAGTTGGCAGCAGTAGGGAGCTGCTTTTGACAGATTCACAGGTTTCAAAGCCTTGCTGACATGCTGTGGCTGATAAGCACTGGTGCAATCGTCAATGTGATGCACCAAATCGGGCCGGAATTGTGTGCTTGTGTCTAAGACGTAACTATTCTACTTCTGATCTGTCACCCCTGGCATCTGCATAACTGCTGGTGTATATGCTGTTCGTATCAATATAAGGTGTTATATGCATACCGATATCATTGTGAAGGAAGTCATGCACACAACGCTTTGTTCGCCTCAGTGGTCGTAGATGCCGCATTCAAAACGTCAGTCGTGTCACCCAGGCGGGCAATTTATCTGCGATGACAACGTCAAGCACGTGAACCAGCTGCCATCAGATCTTGTTGAATACATTCTGAGAACCTGAATATACTTTCCTTTGCTTAGGACTTGAGGTGGCTACGCCGACCGATCGAGAAGTCGCCCCTGTCCAGCAGTGGCCATCTGCTCATCCAGCATAAGCAGCGTTTGAGCTTATAAGTCAGGTAGATGGCCGCGCATGGTGCATTATGCTTACAGCTCACTCAAATGTACACACCTAGATTCCTCAAAGACCAAACGTTGCAACTACATCCAGAGCCGGCACAGCCCATACTAAGCATGCATGTCGATCCTGCCTTGACCCTAGGCGTTCAGCTGTGTTTGTGGGCTTGAGCCAGCTTGAGCAGCTCAAGTTCAGGGCTTGTAGCACTAGGCGCGACCGTTGCTGATCAAGAAGGCAGGTTTGCTTAGCAAGAGACACAGAAGTAGCGCTGACGAGGATCGCACTGACCTGCAACGCATCGCGCTGTGTGTGCGGAGTGACTGCACCAACAGGGGACACTCACCAAGTCTCACAGCACTGATGGTGGCGCAAATGCCACAAATATTTCTTGTACTGCATGTTTTACAGGAGACAGGAGACAAGTATCACGTCGCTACTGGCGTTTGGCCCAGAGGCAGGGCAGCTGTTCGTTGCCAGTTAATTGGGCCATTGTTCGCAGCTGGACTGACCAGCGCACGGAGACGATGAAGAACCTAATCCAGTGGCGCATGAGCCTGCTGTGTATACTGGCTGCGATGCACATTGCAGCTGTTGCAGGAGCACCAACGCTGACCCTTGACCCTCCAGTGCTGACCATGAATGGCCAGCTTGTTAAAGTCACATGGAGTGGCATACCAGTTGGAAATGCAAGCGACCCAGGCAACCCTACACTCGCCGACACAATAGCTCTCATCCAAAGTTCAGATCCATTTGGGGCCAGATACCCCATCAAATATGTGTGGGCCAGCCAAGCAGCACCATCAACATACCTTGCAGGATCAGGCTCCGCCAGGTAAGCCAGTGATCACATGAGGCGTGTCGCATGGGCCTTACGAGCTTCCTCAACAGCAAGTGTGCCGCAGCATATGATGTGCCAGGGCCAACCTGGAGACAACCTCGTCGTCCCTTGTGCTCCATGCAACCTATAGCAAGTGCCAGAATCAAGACACTAATCAGATGCTTCAGCTTACTGTCCATCTGTGTGAAGGATAGCCACGGTTGTAGGGGTTTTGGATGTGCTGCTGCAGTTTCTGGGTGGTGAACCACCGTCAACCCCTCAACTTCCTGTATCTACAATACCCAAGCATCAGCACAGGCGTTGGGCCTGATTTTGCATGGGGTAAACAGAAGGTGCTGGCATCAGCCACCCTGGGAATGAGCCCTCAGCTGATGAAAGCCCCCCATCAACTGCGGCTGTCACTGAGACCACGGAGTTGGAAGTAAGGCACCTGTGCAAATTACATCCATGTGCTGCATTGATCAAATGCAGCACGCAAGTCAAGCATGCTTCAGTTGAGCGCACAAAAGACTCAGTTTCCATATCAATGCTTGTGGAATGGATATTGATGTGGCTGTAACATGGTGGGCGGCAGGTGTCCAATGGTAGACATACCAAGGGCATGGGCTGCAATTGCACGGCACAAACAACAGTCAGATTAGAACCAGGAGGCAGTGTGCACGCCATTGGTCCACAATCTTCTAGACTATATTGCAACTGTAAGCACATGTATGGCCATGAGCGCTCTTAGAGGTCATACTCGCCAGTGCTAGCCTGTTGTTGCGTGAGCTGCTTGTTGCCCCAATCAGAACACCCCTTGATTATTGGCAGCTTCAACAGCGCTTGCGGAAACACTGGTATGTGGGATGGTGGCCTGAGGATGGTGTTGACTGTTGCTCTGCAGTCCAAGCAGAAAGGCATACCCGGTCCAGATTGCCTGGCAGAGCACAGCGCCTGGGGGAATAGCTGTGGTGGCCAGGTCTCGTGCAGCAGCAGTGTGGTTTCAGAAGTATCTGGCAGATCCAAGCATTGGAAATAAGTATGAGAAGCAAATTCAGGTCGCCAATGCCACAGCAGACACATATGCAGCTGCAGATTTGTGTGGCTTTCCAGCAAACAGCGCTGGCTTTCTTGCCCCAGGCTACACAAACTCTGCAACATGGAAGGCGCTCACAGCAGAGTTCAGGTACTACTATTTTGTTGGAAGCGTAGGCACTGGATACAGCATAATCAAATCCTTCAAAACACCTCCGCTGACCGATGCCAACTGTTTTGTTGGCGATTACAATCCGGACAAGCCATGTGTTGCGAGCGAGTGTGATTGCCTCAAAAAACGTGTAGCTCCCCTGAAAATCTTACTGGCAGCAGATGTTGGCACAAACAACAACCTGGACAACACATGGGCGGCAGACGGACAAGGATTCCCAGACATCAATGCTGCACAGAGCCTCAACATATCTAACAGTCTTAAAGGCCTCCCCGGACCTCTGTGGCCAGGTGGGTCAGGGATGGAGATGCAAGAACTTGTATTCGTCCACGAGTGCACATAACTCTAATTTTATCCTTGCATCCATGGCTGAATATCAGAAATTCCACGTAGGTACAAGGGAATGCGTTAGTACACCGCATAGATTTGTTTGGCGGTCATTACGAGTGAGGCATGATTGTTGTTCCAAGAAGCTGCACCTGGCACAGCACCAGCCCAGCTGGCAAGTACAGCTTGTATCTGCGTATCTCAGGTTGCAAATTCCCACCTGCTTTTCAACCAAATCATTGGAGTGTTTTCTATTTCCTGATGGCAGGCAGAGAGATCACACCCCTTGCTCCCCTCACACTCCCACTGAGCAACACATTCTACCTGCTGTATGCCCTGGCTGACTTCCCAGCCTGGGGCCAGCAGCCAGCATCCTATGACGTCATCAAGGCCCTCAATGCACAGGCTGCTACTGGCCAGTACCACTCAGCATTCATTGTGGGGGACATTGCCTATGCAGAGGGCATGAGCGCACATTGGGATGTGAGCAACTAGGGTTCTGTGGGGTCACGCTGCCGATATCACAGCTAGTCAGATACATTGCTGTTCAACCCTCTGAGTAACACAGAAGCGCATGACTTCTTCAATGACTGAAAAATGTGATGGCCGCAATTGATCATATTGAGCGGCAGACAAGCACAACTCACGGTCACCAATGTGCTGTTGCAGATGTACTTGAGTAACTTTGAAACAACCTCCAGCACAGTGCCTGCAATGTACAGCAGCGGCAATCATGAGAGCTCTGGCCAAGGCTTGCCTGACAGTGCCAATTTGGGAGATCCGGAATCAGCTGTTCCTGATGGAGGTCAGTGCAGCCAGACAGCTAGGAGAGTATGAGTTCTTTGCTCTCACTTCCTATCTTTTGTCCCTTCACATGGTGGTTTAGTACAAAGCTGTAGACTGGAAGGCTTGCTTGCCCAGCCGGTAGCAAATCGGTTGTTACTGCTGTTTCCCCCATGTATAATTACCGGTGGTGTGTGTAAATGATTGGGAGCTGATCAAGGTCCAGAATAATGCCAAACACCTTGGTCGTGAGGCACATGGCTTGTTACACACCTGCTGGGGTTGTCGTGCATTTATGCTCAACACCCCATTAGACTTGAAGAAGAGCATTACGATGGCAGTGTATGCAGTCTCTAATGCGCGCTCAAGCAACAGGGAAGCTCATGCTGATATGTGTGAATCTGTTCACCATGTTTAACGTGTCAATCTGTTCACTATGTTGATCTCTGTCAATCTGTACGACAGGTGGCGAGTGCGGCATTGTGTATGAAAGGCGCCTGAAGATGCCGTTGGCTACTGGTGTCAGCCGTGCCAAGCGGCCTGAGTACTACTCATATGTCATGGGACCCATGGCAGTTGTGGTGCTCAGCACAGAGCAAAACTGGAATGTGAGCAGCACACAATACAAGTGAGTGCTCATGGATTTGCCACCTCACTCAGCAACACACAGTGTTTTGTAGATCACTTTGAGAAGAACTTGAGGACCCTTTCTATATCACATGTGGAGGGACTTTTGCCATCAGAGACGGGTCCCTGCACAAACAAGATGGCACACCATAAGTGTTATGGAGATGCATGGCAGAAGCTCAGCCTGAGTTCGTGTAGCCTTTGAGCTTTTGACTTTAGGCTTATCTGTGGCCACTTCATGAGGAGCTTTCAGCAGTACGTTCTCTGCAACCTTTGAACCACGGCTGCTGACAGATCCGCTGACTTGCTGCCACACTGTTTCTACAGTTGGTTGGTGTCTGAGTTTGAGAAGATCACCGCTTTGAGGGCAACTGGAAAGGTGCCATGGCTTGTGGTGGCACTCCATCGACCCATGTAGGTATTCCATCTGCATCAGATGGTTTTTGATAGGGACTCTTTTCATTTATGCACATGCATGCCCGAAGGTGGCTGATTGTTGGGTATGCTGGTGCTATGCAATATGACAATCTCGGCTTGCTCGGGTGACTGGATACATTGTGGCTCACAGCGAAGCGAGGGCAGAAAGAATATGAGGGTACTGATCACCTGCTACAACTGCCCCTCACTGTATTGACTGTCTTTTGCAGGTATGTTGATGATCCAGACATCAGCATTGGGATTGGCAACCAATGGGTGGCTAGTGTGCTCAGAAGTCAGCTGGAGCCACTCTTTGCAAAGTATCAAGTGGATATGACATGGGTGGGTGGCGAGACCATATGACAAAAGAGGCCTGAACGCATAATGCATGGCAGCCATGTACATTCAAAGTATATGCAAGTCGCTCTTTGTATGCCAAGTTGTGATTGGATTGGTTTGTACGAACAGTGTTGCCGCGGCTTTCAGTCCAGGCTAGTTTTTCCACCCAGGGAAGTGTCCTGCTGCAGCACAATTATAGTGTTTCAGTTTGCCAGAGCACTCATCATGCTCTACCATTGACATGCTGCTACTCTGCTGGCTGTGGCCTTGCGTTTCTCGCAGACCGGGCACACTCATTTCTACCACAGATCTTGCCCTGTTTTCAAGGGAGGTTGCAGGAGTCCTGTGACAGCACCTGATGGCAGTGTTATCAACCCACCGGTGCACATCATGGTGGGCAATGGAGGATTCCAACCAGGAGCTGTCGTGTTCAATACGACTCCAGAATGGATTGCGAAGGAGTCTTTTGAGTATGGATACTGTACAGTTGAGGCATCACAGACGGCTCTTCAGCTGCAGGTATGTTCTTGTCTCAAAGAAGACATTGCACATCTTTACCAATTTGTACATTCAGATCCACAACGTACATTCAGATTCATGACACCTACAGTTCTGCACACTGAACATGACAAGAGACAGGAGCTTGATGCATGTGCTGCCTTGACTGGCCCTGCTGCTGCAATGCTCAACCCTCAACCATGTGTAAGTTGTCTGACTAACAACCATCATTGCGAGCCGCCGCTGCTGTATGCTGTGGTGTTCCCTGCAGTGTTTTGATGCTATCAATGGTACCAAGTATGATGAGACTCAGCTGCTGAAGAGCTCCAAGTGGCGACCAAACCCTGCTGCAGCTGCGCAGAATTATGCCACACTGAACACAGTCGCAGAGCCATTTGGTGAGGCCCTTGTCCTTCTCATGCACACGGACTGTTGTGACGTCTTCTTTTCTGCTGACAGCCAGACAAACTGGGGCCGCGACTGCAGTGTATGCTGGTTGTGCGCCAAAAGCATGACTCTTTGACTTTGTCTCTCTCTGCAATAATCGGTGTAACTGTTTCTTAGGTTTATCTATGTTTGATTACAGGCATCAACACAACAGCAGAGCTTCTACCCGCCTTCAATTTCATCAGGACCAACCTGGCCAAGATTCAAGCGGTACTCAACCAAACAGACCTTGCCTTCATTCTTTCAAATTGGGGCCCTGGCTCTCCTATATCTGACATCCTCAACGCAGCACCTGGCTCAAAGAAGTATGATATGGTGAGTGCCATCAAGAACCATTGGTGATGTCAAGCTGCTGCCTACCACCAATCCCCACACCTGATATTTGAACCATGTCGTGCTCTATGGTTGCTGTCCTAGCACTAGGCTTCCAGTGTATCACAATGCTGCATTCTTGCAAGGCTTGTGCAAATGACAGCTGATTGTCCAACTGCTGCATCAGGCGACTTGGTGTGAACATTGCGCTTGAGCATTGACCTTGAGCAAACGTTAAGCACGCAAAGGATGACTGCAGCTCTGTAAGACGCCTGTGCAGCATCAACACGCACCCTACTCGACAATGTCAATACTCGACAAGCCTTGCTGTGTCTGTTTTGCGCTCCATGTTTTTCCCTGCAGAAGCAAGTGGCGCCCATGTACTATGCGGTGCTGAAGTTGTTGGAGATGGTACTCAGCCGCCTCCCTCCATCATTGACTGATCCAGCAGCTGAAGAACTGGCTTACGCACTGCAGGTCAACAGTCCTGGTGGGAGACTCTACACTGCATTGAATGGGTAGGAGTTATTTGAGAGCTTTGTTGGCTCTTTGTGCCTGCAAGAATTGGACAATTGACTGTCATTGATCTTGGCTGCTTATGAAGCTGGACAACAACACAAGGAGTGCAACCTGACCTTGTGCTACGGCATCTACTGGGGAAAATGCAGCTCACACTTAATTGTAGTAAGAATTGACATCACATGCCAAAAAACATATCTACCACATCCAGGCAGCTGCCTGCACTTGTGTTCAGAATTGTATCCTGACTTTGAGATTGTCGGCTTCGGTTTGTTCAGTCCTTTTACTGGACAGCATACCCAGGATGTCTGTCTGCTGCCGTTTACTGCACATGCATGCAATCTGCACACTGTCCGGCAAATTCTTGGTCAGTTTTCAAGGCAATATCTGGGACACTGGCAATAAGAAGGCATACAACAGTGCATCAAGCACAGAAAAAAAAACTGGCTCCAGCACAACAGCTGCTCCTAATGCATGAATGATGAGAACAGCCTCAAAACACCACCAGCAGCAACTGGCATGTGATCCTGCCAATCAGCAAACATGTTTGCTAATGGGCTGTTGTCCAATGTTGGTGATCAGCATTGTTTTTGGATATACAATGTGACATACAATGTGACCTGCAGTATTGTGTGTATCCTGCCAGCCACAAATCTTGGCTGAGCATCTGCATGAAGTTTGAGGACACAAGGTGCTGTCACTGTTCCAGACACTTTACATCCAATAGCACTGTTGTTGGTTTGTTTATTTGTTCTATCTGCACCACCACCTGCCATCATGGCACTAGACACATTACCACACATGGGGTCTCTTTGGCCAGAATGGTCAGTTGAGGCCATGCATAAAGCATGCAAATAAGGGGTGTGGTGTCCGGTCCTGCATTGGTGACACATGCTGCTGCATCACCACTGCAGCCAGCAGTCAGACATACAGCGACAAATGCTATCACACGTTTTCCGGTAGCTAATCTAGGCCTGACATTTGTGCAGTGACTGGACTCTGTGAGTCCCCGCGCACCACCAGCAAGCTTTGACCAGGATCACCTGCTCTTGATATCTGGCCAATTCAATGGCTGTTGGTTTGGTTTTTAATGGTATGGCACTGATTACCTTAGCACAGGTACCTTGTGTCACTACCTGCTTAGCTTTTTCATGTATAGCTTACTCACCTCGGCTCTTTACTGGTTGGACCGGCACTTTACTCATCTACAGTATGTATGCACTGTGTGGAGTGTTCTGTTGAATACATTGAGTCAGGTGATGTGGTATGCTGACCCACAATCTGGCTGGGTCTGTATCCTGCATACCTGGTGGCTGCCAATTCATTGTCTTGAGGGGAGTCTTTGGCCATCCTTGGTCAATCGCCATTGGCAGACGCGCGCACACTGTGAAAAAGGGCTCAATGCGTGCGCGCAAGTATGATGCGGAGAGGTGCTCTTGGTTCGCTGCCGTCTCAGCTATCAATGAAACCACCAGCTACAGATTGATATCCTGCCCAGCCACCGCTCTTATGTTGACAGATCTCTGCTTCTATTCCATGCTGCACTTCTGTTGATACTACCTGTGACCTTTGAATTAGATTTGAATCAGCATCAAAGATGGTCTAGCCCTGGGAAAGTTGTTCAAGGCCTCTGCCAATTAGCCTCGCTATATCTATCTATGTGTGTACTTTGAGGTTTTGCTAGACTCAGATATGCTATGCTTGTTCACATTCTCACCCTGCGGCCCCATAGCCATCATGCTGACGTTTATTATCGTGTGTAGTTGATGACCTCGAGGCAAGCTGGTCATGGATGCATGATTGTCCTGATGATTTTGACCAAAATGAATCATACTATTGAGTGCTGCACGACCACAGTCATCAGGTGTTGTTGCCAACGTGTTGATCATACACATTGGCCACAGCAGATTGCGGTGGGTTCACACATGTGATTACATGCTGAACATCAAGTGTTGGTCAGGGAAGGCGTGCAGTGTATGCTGGACATCTCTGCACCCCAAACAGTGAGCTCAGGGTGGCCATGAAAGTTTCAAGTGTTTTGTTGCGGCAACAGCGGATATCATATGCACATGGGCCAGCTTTTGTATCAGTGGGACGGTTGGGTTGATGCCACATCCCGTGCTCCTGCAACAGGCAAATGTTGTTCTTAGGCCTGACCAGTGTCACCTGCTAAATATCCTACCAGGGCTTGGTGATTGAAAGCGTTCAGTTCTTGTGAACATCATGCATATGATTATGTAAGTGCATAGGTACGTGTCGTGTGTACAATGCTTCAGGAGGATTGCGGCACTTGTTGGGTGATCATGATCAACTGTTGCGTAGTGTGGGGCATGGCGTTCAGTTTTTAACTTACTGGGTGGCGCTCCCTTTGCATGTCAGCTCATTTGCCAGCTCAGCCATGTTCATTCATGAATGTTGCATGCCTCTATTTATTTTACGTACTTTGTCTATGATTTTGTGACAGATTCTGGCCCAGCAGTACAACTTGTATTTGAAATATTGTTGAGCAGACGCCAGACACTCTTGGACCTTGATTGTTCCAGGGTAACTTTGCTGACGTTCGCGGTCAGTCTGATGATTGGCAGGCCACCAGTGACCAATGCTCACCAGTGGTAGGGCTGATGCACTGATCAGTCATGTGGTGAGGCGTGTATTTGTGGCCACCAACAATCTGAATGACTACTGTAACTTATCGATTAATTTGCTATCGACAACTCATCATACATGCAACCTGATTTCACAATGTTCATGAAAAGCTTGCAGATGATCCTCATGAGGAAGGAAAAGTGCTGCTAGGCGTAGGTAGCTTGCTCAAACGGAGTTGGCTAGTCTGCAACACTGAAAGGCGTCTTCATATGTCATCTTGGGCGGGTAAAAGAAAGCCTAGGTAGCTACTATAGTACCGTCAGAACGATCTCACTGGAGCTTCGCAGCCACAGGGGGTTGGTACCGTACCACAGTGTGAATTTCCAAAAGTGTCAGTTTGGATGAACTGCCAACAGCAGACAGCTGCCAATGCAGAGAGCGCAGCAAATTTGTTTTGAGTTTTTGTATGAATACTGCGTACAGGGTATCTTGACGGCCAGTGTGAGCCCATCTGATCCCATACAACTGTAGCAGGCGAACTGCTTCAGCAGATACACTATAACATAACTATCGCAATTATCACACTGTGGAGGCCTCGACTCAGCACAATGCAGCTAAAGGGCAATCAACACCAGTTGCAAGCGCAGTCAACATGCCAGCAGCAACGCAGCGCTCCTTGTCGTCTCAGTGCACGTCCATCTGCAAACAAACGTTGGTGTGTCATTGCACAAAGTCAAGCGACAGACACATGCATCTGGCCAGCCACAAGGCGTAGCTTGCTGGGTGCAGCATTAGCAGTTCCTCTGGCAGCTGTTGCAGCGAAGGCCCCTGCTGCTCTAGCAGATGACTTTACCCGCACACCCTCCGGAATACTTTATTTGGACGTTAAAGAGGGCAATGGAGCCTCACCACAGCCGGGAGATACTTGTGTGGTGCACTGGTCAGGCTATACAAAGGGCTATCAGGTGCGCTGACGCAACCCAAAGTTGCCATCACAATGAAATAAGCGCTTAGACCTTGGGTCAATACATCGGTACAGTATATTGATCTCCCTGATACATATGCCAGACCTTGTCACGATGAGCAGAGTTGGTGGCAAGCTGTCACCTCATGGTAGTGGGTGCGTTGACTTGCCGCACTCAATGACTTGAGCGCATACTTTGATCAACCCTCCCATCCTGACATCTGTCCAGAGATATGCTGTCAATCCCGCTGCATTCACTGCTGCAACTGCAGGGCAAGCGCATAGACAACACAAGTGTCAGGGATGAACCTTATGAATTTGTGTTGGGTGGTGACGAGGTAAGTATGTGCCAGCGGTGGTAACCTCCACAAGCCAGTTGCCAGCTGTCACTTGCTATTAGCTTGAAGCAGGTTGAAGTTGAGATAATCCAAGCTTCGTTGATGCAGCTGCCTGCAAACATGGAAAGTCGCATATACCACAATATTAAGACCATCATGGCAACATCGCTGAATTGCATCACAAAATATTGGGTTCTTGCCAGCTGGAATGCTGACAGTGTCAGCCTGACACCGCACTTGGGTCATTAAGTCATCGATTCTGTGGATCTTTGTGCTGATGAGCGAATGTATTTCTCATACTGCAATGCTGATGCGCAGGCAATCCAGGCCTTCCAGGAGGCTGTTAGCACCATGAAAGTAGGAGGTGCGCTGCTGCCGATGGCATCCAGTGGCGCCTCTGTTTTACCTGTTGTACACAACTGTGTTGTACTGTGAAGCAGCACCAGCACAGGCACCAGCAAGCACAACCATCTGGGAACTGAAGCAGCAGGACCCTCTCCACCAGCACCAAAAGAGTGCAGACATCTCTAGTACTGGCAAGTAGTGCTGTGAAGTTCAGGGTGGACTTGGCTTACAAGGTCCACAAGTAGGAACATGAGTGGGCAATAACTTTCTTCCTCCATTGTGGCTGCTGACGCCAGGCATCCGGCGTGTGGAAGTTCCAGGTGACAAGCCTGACCTGTCATACCCCCGAGACCGGTCTGTGAGGTTCACTAACGAGCTGCTGCCCAACTCTGAGGGCAAAATGTACAAGTACAGGTGAGGACAACTTTCAGTACTGCTTGCTGCAAGATAACAGCGCTGTCGCTGCGTTTGGCTTTCTTCCAAGCTTCAACTTGCTTTCCTGGTGGCCTGCATGTACACCGGGGTTGGTGCACTGCGATTGGGTTTCATTGTGAGGTTTTTGAGCCACAGCGTGATCACTGGGTTCACCAGCGGAGCAGCCATCATCATTGG
>JABEVS010000021.1:320271-343132 GCA_018290735.1 Coelastrella sp. MACC-549 | reverse complement strand
CACCATTGCGAAGATTTATACAGTCCCTCAGCAGTGCGCCTGGTAGGTGAACACACCTCTAAGCATGGGTCTCTGCCACCAAAGTGCACCGCCACCCCAGCAAAGCCCCCCCCCCCCCCCCCCCGTAAGTTGCCCCATTGTGACTGCAGAACCACCAGTGATCAATCACTCACGCAAGTCTTGGACGGTGACTCAGTTTATGCAGTAAAGGTTGCGCCGGGTTGATGCTCAATGTATCACCTCATGTGTGATAATCGACAATGCAGCAACCACAATCAGTGCAACTGTTGTTAGGTGTAGCTGCTGACGTCTAAATCAAGGCGTTGTGTGACTCCTCACCTCCAAATCAAGGTCTGTTCTGAGGCCACACAACACTAGCCCATCAAGGATTGCAGATCCAGGCCCTGCTATATCCACATCAGGGACAGCAGAAGAAGAAGAAACACTGCTACTGCTACTGCTACTGCTACTGCTATCAAATGGTAGTGCTGGGAAATGTACTCGTGGGTCTAAAAGTTCCTTGAAGATTGGGTTTCTGGGATCAAACAGCTGCTTGGGGGCGGCGAAGTGCAGCGAAGCTGGCTGCTGCTGCTGCTGCTGGCCAGGGATTGCTGTGCAGGTTGGTATGATGGGAAGGTCCCTGCAGCAGATGCCAGGATCTTGTTTGTGGGGACAACCAATGTATGCAAATTTGAACCCAGAGAGTATACTCTTTGCCACATGTCAAAGTACAGCAGCACAAGACGGCGTGAAAATACCAGCACTTGTAAGTGTATGTCGGTGTTTCTGCGTCTGCTGCAAATGCAGGTAAGGCATATCTGCTTACAGCCTTCTTGACAAGCAGAATAAGGCAAGCAACAGAGATAGGCTCAACAGCATCAGATTGCTGCATTTTGGCATGATGTCAGAACCTCTCAATGACCCCCGGCAGTTAAGCAACATGCTCCCAGCAGTCAAAGATAATAATTATTTATTTTATATGTTGGCATCAGCCAGAAGGCGTTTGCAGTACCCACCTCATCACAGAAGGCAATCTCTCATCTCCGCCCTTCACAATATCCCTCAGATGCTCTAACACATACACCAGTGTACTGATCAGTGCCCTCTGGTCTGGTTCTGCACGCTGCATGATCAAGTGAGCTGCCAAAAAGTCACTCATACGTAGCCTGTCAACCCCCAGGTGCCCAACCAGTATCTCATCTTCAGTTTCTGATGAACTTCTGAGGAACCTGCTGCCTAAAACCTGGCTGCTAACTCCGTGTGGCGGTAGCAGCAGTTCTGGTCCTGACTGGATCAAAGATACGTGGTGAGGAGCTGCTGCTGCGGTCATTTGCTGCTGCTGCTGCTGCTGCTGACTGCTTGTTTTTGGGAGCTCAAACTGCAGCGGAGCATGGACCTCATATATAGGCAGGGAGGTCAGCATGTTCAGCTGCTGTTTTGTCATGGAAGCATCCCCTGCAAACCACTTTGCTTGCAGCAGATATGCCCGCAACTGGTTCCTCTCTGCTGCGGTAAGCTCTTGTACCATCTGCTGCCATGCACCACTGCGCTCAGCAGGCATTGGCCCTTGCTGTCTACTGCTGCTGCTCCCACCCTGCAGCCTCCTGTCACTGCCAGCAGTACTGGCAGCAGCAGAAACCGCTGCTGCTGTCAGGGCGTCCAGTACGCCTGCTGCTGTTGGCTGCTGCACAAACGGTGCCAGGGCAGGGCAAGGGAAGTCCAAGATTTGACAGTCCAAGAGACAGCAACCCAGCTTAAGCAGAGCTGAGGTAAGGGACTCTGTCCAATCACCACCCCTCAAAACCTGCAAGTTAGCATAGATGAAAAGAACAATTGAATGATGCGTTTGAGTAATTTTCTCCTCCTTCAGCCGAAGCTATCATCTCCAAAGGTACCGGCAGAGATTAGCAACCAGCTGCTGCTGCTGCTGCCTGATGGGTGAACTGTAAGCAGAAAGAGAGTGGCAGAGAGAGAGAGAGACTCCCAACATCCAAACTGTCCTATAACAGGACAATGAACAAACAATGTGTGTGTAACGGATCCATAAACAAACAATAAACAAAGCCTTAGGCTTATAATTATGACTTGGTGCATGACTCGTGAGATCGCTGAAGTCACAATCCAAGCTCTTAGAAGAGACACATGACTTCATGGGCAGCTCCCAAGCTGCTGTGACAGCTGTGTTGAGCTGTCAGCACACATGGCTCAGCAGGGTTGAACCATACGTCCAACAGCAGAATACAGCCACAATACACTACATCTTGCATAGTATATGCAAGCAATTGATTAGACAAACCGCCTGCGAAACATCGGGCGCGAGGCCGATGGCATTAAATGCTATGGCTGATGGTATCACTTATTATAATTATTAGTATATGCAAGCAGCAACCTAATCAGCAGTCAGGTGCACCCATGAACGCTTGGTTTTGCTTGGTCACAATGAGCAGGACCGTTCAAGTGCAAACGTGCATGGGTGCGCCTGGCTGCTGCCGTTCATGTTTTTTTGAAGCGGTCACAACATAATTCAGGGCACCGCTGTCAATCTCACCTGTGCTGGCTGCTGCAGCAGCCTCAATTTGCATCCTGCCACTGCAAGCACTGGCCACTGTGTGAGGTCTGTTGCATCAGGCCTGTCAGCTAACCAGTGCCACAGCAGCTTGATGAAGTCCCTACTGGGATGCTTCCACACCTGCTGCTGCTGCTGCTGAGCAGCTTGACCTGGTGTTATTTCTGCTGCTGTTGCATATGGCGCATCTGGTGCCCAATCCACCTGCTGCTGGCCTTTCCAAGTCGGCGGCAGCAGCTGTGCCATGATGTGCTGGTCCAAGCGCCTGACAGTCAGCTGTGCAATGTTTGTTGCTCCTGTAGCAGCGACTTGCAGGAGCTGCTGCTGCAACACAGGCCCTACTGCAGGGTGCAGGATCTGTTGTGGTAAGATTTGCAGCAGCTGGTGCTCTAGCTGTGTGCAGCACACGTACACTACTTCCCCTACTCCTGTGCTTTTTGCTGTTGCTGTTGCAACAAATCGCGATGACTGCCCACGGGCTGCCTCAAGGGCTTTCACACCCCCATCCAAAACAGGCAGCAGTGGCAGCCCATGAAGCTGCTGCAAGGCGATCAGCAGCTCTGCTATGTGTGGCTGCAGCATCTGAGAATGATCACCACTGCCACTGGTGGCTATGGAGGAGTTCTGGTTGACATCCGACATGCAATACTCTAGCAGCACTGCTGCAGCAGGCTGCTGCTGTCCGGCAGCATGTTGCTGCTGCTGCCTCCTTGCCACGGTGGCTGCCAGCTGCTGCCGGTTGGAAGCCAGAAGCCTCCTAGTCAGTGCAGGTGAGATCTGGCAGCAGCAGCAGACGTTGGGGCACAAGGAACAATCAGCCCTCACAATAACAAACATCTTGCAAAGAATTCATCCCTGGCAAGGATGTAAGCTGATGCTTCCAGCATACGGTGCAGACCACTGATGGGGCACTATTACTAACTAGTAGAATCACTCACCTGCTGAGTTCCTGTTGTCCACTGCAGCAGGCACTTCTGCTGCTCCTCACTGAAAGCCATCACCAGCGCCACACCACAAGAAATCAGCAGCTCAGATAACCAACTTGCACCAGCAGCCGCATCCACATAACCAACGGATGATGCTGGCCTGTCCGGCATGCTGGGGCCCAGCTCAATAACATGGTCAGCATCATCTCCGTCTGCTGCTGCTGCTGGAGCTTGTGTTGCTGCTGGGATCGATTTTTGGTAGCAAGCTGCATCTGGCAACACCACCTGTTGTGGTGTCAGCCAGCTTCCCTGGGCAACAGGACTCCAACAGACCGGCTGGCCGGCCATCTTCTGGTACACAGCAGCTGAAACCTTGACCCAGGGCTCTGGTACTGTTGCTATACCCTGAGGAAATAGCTGCCAATACTGCTCGCTAGGGCCCAACAGCTGTGCTGCCTCCAGCAGCAGATGTAGGTATGCTGCTGCTACTGCCGATTCAAGCAGCGCTTCATTCCACTGCGCCCTCAGTCTGCCTGCTCCTGCCATGTCACTGCCGTGCCAGACATCCCTCCTGTTGCTGCTCAGCTCAAAGTAGCCGTTGATGTGGACAGGCAGATGCGTGGAGGCAGGCAGCGGCAGGAAGCAGAACGCACGACCAGCAGTAGCTGTGCTGCAGCTCAAGCTTGATGTTCTACTCGCCCTCTGGCTGGCGCGGCTGCTGGCTGCTTCGTCTGTTGAAAGCCTGGCAGCGACTCCAACCCAGGGAATCATCTTGACTTTTTCATCTCTCCATGCTTGAAGTGCCAAGGCTCTGGCCGAACCGCCACCCAGGTGGTTACAAATCAACCACTCCTCTCTCACCACTTGCTGCAATGGCTGCTGCTGCTGCTGCTCTTCAAGCCCATCGCTTCCGCTGCTTGTGCCGACAAGCTGCAGCTGTTCATCCCGTGCATCGTCTCCTTCTTCTGCTCCTGAATCCCTAAAGCTCAAGGCGTTGGTTGTTGACATGTGTTCATCCCGTGCATCGCCTCCTTCTTCTACTCCTGCATCCCTAAAGCTCAAGGCGTTGGATATAGACATGGTCAGTTGAACCCTGCCTACACTGCTAGGCAGTTTTGACTCCTGGGTGGCCTCTAGGCGGCGGTAGAAGGCATCAAGCTGCTGAGCGCCACTGCCGCCACCCCCTGATGAAACAAAGTGTGTAATTGGCTGCTGTAGAGGGCCAGACCCTGCAAGTGTGTCAGCATTTGCGAGAAGAACAGCTTGAGGAAAGGCACATTCATGAAGGGAGAACGAGGGTAACTAGGTTATGAGTGTACGCGCTCAGCCCTTACAGGCGTCACCCAGCTGAATTCTGGATTTACCCTCCTGTTCCCCTGACCAGCCTGACGTGATTTGCAATCAAGCCATCAGAAGTGACATGACAGATGGCTCAAGGGACGTTCAGAATCACGGAGGGCAGCATGAATGTGGTGACAATGGTTTGGCCTAAGTATCCGTTTCCTGTGCAAGAATTCAACCTTTATTTGTGAAGAGAAGTGCACAAGAAAGCTGGAATCAGCACAAATGCTCTTGTAGTATAGTACAACTATCATGCTGTGCGCTCACCATCAAGAGACTCCAATGAAACTCTGAACAGTAACCTGGGCGCACCAAAATCCCCACCAGCAGGTGAGGCAGCAGCAGCAACAGAGGGTCCCTGGCCTGTCTCTGTCTGATCTTGGGCACAGTCAACACCCACATCGCCAGCAACAAACACCTCAATCTGCCTCAAGGACTTCAGAAACAAGAGAGCCTGAGGCAACACCTCTGCCAGGGACAGCAGCAGCTGAAGGGCTTGGGCAGCTGAGGTGGGTGTGGACTTGATGTCGCTGGTTGCTGCTGCGGTGCTGCTGCGAAGTGGAAACCTGAAAAGAGTCCCAGTGTAAGATCCCTGCAGCACCAAAAGGGTAGAGGACAACTTGTTCAGTAGACTTCAACTGAATTGATAATACACTGTCTCTGTATTGCCTCACTCTACCATGACCACTGTCAACTGCTTATTGGAGATGTCAACCAGCGCTAGTGCCCAGTGCTGGGCTTCCCTTGGAGTGATGCATTGCCTTGATATTGCCCCACTATGTTTCACTTGGTGTGATGCAATGCCTTGGTATTGCCCCACTATACGCATCTGACCACCACCACCTGGCTATACTGTAAACTGTCTGAAGGCACAAGCAGAGGCAGTCCTGACTAACAGCCGTGCTTTACAAAACCTGCAACTAGCTGGTCAGTTTACACTTGATGCATCAAGACCCAGCTTCCACTGGCAGTTGTCAGATAACACAGGGCATGATCAGAGTGCTGAAAAAGACACACCTCCATATTGCACCCAAAGTGCATGTACGGCGCAAACGAGTCAGGGAATTGCCTCAGGAGCTGCCCTCTATTTAGGTTGACCCTCAAGCCTGGCTGTGCTGCTGATGCTCCTGGCAAATACTTGGCATGAGGGTCAAACAGCACCAGATGCTGACCAGACACAAAGCTGGGCAGGTCTGTCAGGTGATACACCGCATTAAAACCCAACCCAAACCTGGAGCAGCAGAGAAATGTTAATCTTATCTACATTACTTATTTGTATTTATGTGAATAGAAATGTACATCTATTTACAAACTATATAGTTGGGGGTATGGAAGATTGCACGTGTGCATGTGGTTTTACTTCTTAGAAAGTAATGCGATGAAGTTCAGCATATGCTCTGGTGAAGTTGATTATGCCTTGGAGACGCACCGCTGGCTGCTGTCAGGTCCCTGCAACTGCATTGCCATCACGCGTATGCAGGGAACCTCGCTGAATCAGACCCATTGAGCAATCAGCTCACCTTCCAATTGCAGCTGGTTGTGCCATCTTCCCGTCCTGGCCAATCCTTGCGATTGCGGCTATGTCACCAGGGCTGAATGTAGCATCATTGTAGGCAAGGAGCGCTGCAACAAACAGACGTACAGCAGCAGCAGAATTGAGTAACTATAGGTTGCCTGGTGTCTGGACAGATGGACCATGTACCTTGGAGGGGTCCCAGATGTGACAGCAAGGTGGCAAACAGGGAGGACCATGGCAATTTGTACTGCATGGAGTAACCCAGACTACTGTGCAACAGCAGTACCAAGGGCGCCTGCCACGTGGCATCCCAAGTGGACATGGAGGCCTGAATGATATTGCCAGCGACACCATGGCACCTTAATTGTTATTTGTTGCTTCCGGAAATCAATTGGCACCTGACACACCGGAGATTGCAAATGACAAGTCAAGGTGCCATATGTCAAGGCAGCATGTTTGAGAAAGTACATATTGACTGCAAGAGGAAAATCAAGTTTGCCCCACACACCTGGCCCTTGCCAAGCAGCCATGCCAGGCCCAAGCACACTAGATGTTCCATATTGTCTGGCATCCAGCAGGAAAGCTGCCTTGTGTGCCCCAGCATCATCAGCATTCTGGACAAGTTCAAGCAGGACTCCAGGACCTTCTGGGTAATCCTACAGGCCCAACCAGCCACACAATCTGGCTTGGACTGTTTCCGTACCAATTGGTGCCCAGTTGCTGGGGAGAAAGACAGCTGCCCATGCAGCACATAGTGCATCTGCCATAACTGGCATTGAATCCTCATGGCACCATTGCCTGCTTTGCTGATGACACCAGGGCAATTACAACAAGGATTGTGTACCACACACGTAACATAATGTAACAAGTCACATGCTACAATTGCTGCCATAAAGCCACAGCACCAGTGCATGCAGAGACAGCGGCGCTCCTGATGATGCTGATGAGTGGTACGAGGCACATGTCTGTACCTCTTTATAAGTGTCCTGCTGGGACCAACTGTCCAGTACTCCTGTCCAAGCAAGTCCCAACTTCACAGCAACTTCTTCAGCAGGAAGCACTGCCAGCAGGATACTATCACGCATGCAAATGACCATTTCAGAGCTTTGCACAAGCTTCACCCACCTGTATGATGTGTCTCAAGCGTGTGGTGAGGGCCTCGCTCTGGCCAAAGGCCTCAACCGCACCTCCCGCACCAGCTAGCCCCAGAGCCAAGCAGTCAGCAGATGCTGCCAGCATCAGACGGCGCCGGGAGGCTACGCCAAGCGCCTCGGCGACAGGAGCAGACAGGCGGGGATGCACCAGGCGCAGCTCAGCATCAGATCCTGGAAAGTAGCAGCAGCAGCAGCAGCATTGAATAAGACACCACAGCACACCACACTACCACTGACAACCTGGGCCTTAAGGGCCATCCTGCAAGAGCCGAAGGAGTCACTCATTGAGAATGCCATGGGCATCACGGTTGATTTCAGCCCAAAGTTCAGGAGTTTTCTCCATGTCTAGCAGCCTGGGGAATGTTCCAGCCTGGGCCAGCAGTGTTGGAAAGTACAGGATAAACAAGTCTCAATGCTGAAGCTCTACATCATGGTTGCATCAAACAACTGAGCTTGAACTGTACAGGAAAGCAGTACCTGATGCAGGTGCATCCAGCCAGGGAGCATCATCATATGCCAACTCAGCAGCAGGCCTGAGCACTCCTTCATCATCAGGTACCAGCACAAGGCCTTGCTGCTTGTCGCCAGCACCAGCAGCACCCTGTACTGCCTGGCTGCCAGCAGTAGCGCCGCCTCCTGATGCGCCAATGACATCAGCGAGGGATTGGGCCACTGCCAAAGCTTGCGACAGCTGTTGCGGTGGTAGAGGGTTGCCAGATGATTCCTGGGCTAGGTCCTGAGACAAGACCACAATACCGCCCACTTGCAGCAAGCATTTCATATACATGCAATGCTTGGTTGACTTTGTTGCAGGCAACAAACAGTCGGACATGCTGATACTACGCACTGTCAAGATGATCAGGCTCTGGCACGCTCACAAAGAAAGAAACCTGCAGAGGATACAACCCACCTGCAGTAGAGTGGTGTACTGCTTTGCACTGAACGCCTCTTGAGCCCCTAATGCTGCTATCAACTCCCTGAAAGGGCTCAGCTCAAGTGGCAAGACGTATAGGTGAGGTGACAAATCCAACCCGCCCTGCAGAAAACAGAGGATAAGTATCCTTATGCAAACCTTGGGTATCCAAACAAAGCATTGGTATCCTTGTCCTTGAATCAAGGACCGACGACAGCATAAAACTTGCTGACGTTTCCTAGGATTGCACATTACTGAACGAACAAAGGAGGGACAGCTAAGAGCAGAAGCACAAGGACAACGTCCATCTGAGTGACATGCAGCATATGATGTACACCAGTGATGCTGAACTAAAACCAGCATCCAGCAACCTTTGTGCATTGCATATTCATGCAATGACATGCATGTGCAGTTCTAAAACGCTGAGCCCAAAGGTTGGCCAAGTGGCTCTTGCTCCCTGAGACGTGCAGGATTTGTGTTCAGTAAATTTAAGACTCCCACTAACCTGGACAATCATTACAGCCTCATTACTGATCATGTGCACACCGCACAGCTCAAGACAGGAGCAACCCTTGCAATCACTTACCTTGAAAGCAACTCTTTCAGCAGGCACAAACCCATTGCCAACCCACACAGTGGGCTGCCCCTCCAGCACCGCAGCTGCAGCAGCCAACTCAGCAGCAGGCAGAGCTGCCAGGGCACCATACAGCACAGGAACAACCCGTGCTAGCTTCTGAGCCAGTCCGGCATCGCTGATGTGGCGATTAGCTGCACCCAGGGCGCTCAGCTGGGTAGCTAGTACTGCCCCAGGTAGCTGGGCATTCCAGCCCAGGCCAGCCAATACAACAGGCGACCTGCAGCGGTAAATAGCATATGGATGCCTAACAGGTGATATCATGAGATAGAGACAACAGCAGGTATCTCGCTTGGCAGCAGAGCCCAGACCAGCTGGGATTCTCTGCCACAACAGGTGCATGATATCTTGATTCCTGCAGCATCATTTCTGCACTGCGGAAAAACTCAATGGTCGCATGGGACTCTGGAACACAAGAAAAAAAGAAAGAGTTGTTGTTTCTAAGTCCTTCTTACCTGCAATTTCCATCAACCAGGTTCATGACCGCGGACACCAGCCAACGGTCCTTCCTGGGTCTAGCAGCACAAGGTGCAGCCAGCCTCTGCACCTTCACACCACCTGCTGCTGTTACGCCCTTCTCAGCATGTACTACTGCTGAACTTTCAGCTGCACAGGAATCAATTAGACCTCTCGACTTCTGCACAGATTGTGCGCTGGTGTTGTTGCTGGTGGCAGGACTTGCTTTCCAAGGCAGAGCAGGTTCTGGTGGTTTTACTAGGATTGGGCACCAGCAGATATGGGCAAGTTCAGCCCATTGACTTGCATAGGCCTTCTGTGGCACTGCGAGCAGCTCTGACATTGCTACCTGCTGGTGGGGTTCAATGCCGCCATGCGGAATGTATGAATCAGCCGGATGGGAGGAGAGCCTGGATCTAGCTTCCTCCTCCTGCTGCTGCTGCTGCTGGCTCCTGCCTGATGAGGATGAGCCCCAGAGACTCCTCATGGCCGAGAACAAGCCTTGGCCAGGTCGCTTCTGGTCCTGCTGTGATCCGTCTGTGCTGCTGGCAGGGTCTGCTGCTGCTATGGCTGCTGCTGCTGCACTAGTGATAGCAGTGTGACGGCCTACAAGGCGCTCTGCCTCAGTGTCAAGGTACGACAGCAGTGCCTGCATGTCATCACAGATAGATCAATCAAATGTGATCATCAAGCAGAAACAAGAAAAATCATGCGTTTGAAGAAGGTTCTTGGCATTCTGTTGTGTCAACTTGTGCAGTTGCAACACAGATAGTAAACAGCCTGCACAATTCCTTGGCTTTCTGTGCTGGCCCACCAACCAGCTACCACTGACATCAGACCTCTTGAATCGATGAAAGAGTTAATTATGCTGCAGGAGGCCTGCCGCAGCTATGTTTCAATCGAGACTCACTTTGCCTCTAGCAACTGCCATGTCCTCATCCCCCTCCCTTGCACTCTTCTCAACAAACTTTGCTGCCACAATTAATGTCCCAAAATCAAGATCCCTCCTAAGGCCCAACTGCTGCAATGCTGACAAGCTACTGAAGCCCGCATCCACCTCCATGGTGCTGTCAGATGTTCTGTCTCCTGCTGCTGTTGTTGATGAGTCTGGCAGCAACTCACTGCAGAAGGCAGGAGCTGGGAAGCAGGTGTCCGGATCTAGCAGTGCCACTAGCTCAGGGACCCGAGGATCATACAGCTCTTGTGGCAGGTGAAGTTTGCCTGCTGCATTGGGCAGGAAACGTGTCTGGAGGCAGCAGCAGCGGCAGCGGCAGCAAGTCAACAGGACAGCGGCAGCAGCAGCAAGTCAACAGGACAGCGGCAGCAGCAGCGGGGGCCCAGCACAGCAAAAGGGCAGCAAAGGGGTGGGTTCAGACATGACATAGATTCACTGCCATTGGCTGCTGATGCTGGTCAGCCTTGGTCGAAGACCCATAAGCACCAGCGGCTGTGGTGCTGCAAGCAGTTAGCACTGCATGCTGCGACTTTGAACAACATGATCCCCTTTCAATTGCAACATACCTGCAGGCTCCATCTCAAGATTTACACCACAACAAGCAGCAACTCGTAGCCCAGCAGTCACACTCACTATGCATTAAGTAAGAATGTCACTTGACACAGTAACCTACCAGTCTGAGATGCCGCCTGAAAGACTTTCCCAGCTGGGGCAGTGTTTCCAACATCCTGAGGATGGCAGCTTCTCTGACATGAGCCGGCAGCTTCTCTAGCTGAGGCAGCAGAACCTCCTTGTAAACTTCTGCAGCAGATGGCTGGCGGACGCCCAGTCGGCTCACCATGATTGCTGCTTCCTGGTCACTGCTGGACATCAGGAAGCTGCTGTCAAGGGCTGGCAGGTACACACCTTTGGACAATGCAAAACAATGGCAGATAATCAGGCACGGATATGATGATACCTCACAGAGAGCTCCTGCTTGTTGGCAAGCACCAGCATGTGGGCATGCGGTCGCTGCTGATATGGTACATAAATCGAGATTCTGCATGCCACAAAGCTTCTGGCTGTGATCAACGCCCCACAAATGCCCATGTTCAAGCAGACCAACTGCCAGAGTTCTGCAAACACAGCCACATGAGCCATGGTGTGTACAAGACATGCCAAGATTACCTGCAGGGGCTAGGCGACAGCCGGGCTTTATTGATACTGTGACACCCTCGCCAGTCGCCAGGCCTGTTTGCTGCTGTTGCTGCTGTTGCTGCTCATGCAGCTGAGCACTGTTCCCATTTGCTAGCTCATACAGCGGCAGCTTCTTTGCCGCCATCAGCAGCTGCTCCTTGCTTTCCTCAGCTGTTTGAGAGCTGAACCAATGTGGCTGCAGCAGATAGCCTCTCAACAAGCGTGCTTCCTCCAAGGTCAGCCGGACCCCAGCCCCAGCACCAGCACCAGCACCAGCACCAGCACGGCCACGAGCTGCAACCGGCCGCTGCTGCCAACCGAGAGCACCACAGATGGCAGCTGCTACCCCTGGTCCAGTCGGTTTATGCACACAGTGCTGCAGAAGGACATCCACAGGCAGTTCAAAGCTAGCAGTGTCTAGGATATGCACTCCAAGTCGCTGCAGAGCCTCTGCAAGCCCCTCTGGCCAGTTATCTGTGTCTGGTGTCACTACTGCAGAGGCCGTCAGCGGCTGTAGCGGTACGAGTTTGCTGCCAAGGACCGGAAGAAGTGGCCACTTTGATGAAATAAGCTGCTGGAAATCTGCCCTGTGGCCAGCTAACCACTGCCATAAGGCTTGCAGCAACTCCCTGCAGCAGGGATGACGGCGCAGATCAATCAACGAGCTAGCATGGTTGTGCAAGCTTTGAGAGCTTAGCACTGGGGTATACTTGCAAGCTGTGAAAGAGAGTGGAGGTCAGGGTGTGTGATGCAACAAAGTTCCCTCTCACTTTTCGCCTCCTGCAACAGAGGCTTCAGACGCTAAAGCACACCAGCAGCAGAAGTGCTGGCTGCCTCAAGCACTAGCCCACATTCAAAGATTAATCCTGTGATATAACAGCATGTTGCAGATGAGATGTGCAGCCGCTCACCAAGTTAGGGCAGCCTCAGGTTCAGAATTATTAGCGTCTGGTGCTGCGTTCCAGGAGACCACTTGTTTTCCCTGCCAATGCGAAGGCTGCAGCCGTGGCAGAAACGACTGCTGCAGGTGTTGGACTGTCAGATGCTGCAGGTTGAATGTGCTGTAGCTTGCTATCAATGACAGTTTGCTGGTGATGACAGGACCTAGCAGGTTGTGGTCCAGGAGCAGAGCTTCTGCAGCAGCAGCAGGCCACAGGGGGGCATCAGTACTGTACAAACACTCTAGTGGCCTCAGCTACTCAAGGCATCCAAGTATACAGCAGCCGCAACTGCTACTACCGTACAATTGCTTTATGGTTGATGCATTGCTGGTAGATCACTGGACTGAAAGCTATTGGGCTTCACTGTTGGGCAAAAAGCTACAGATTGCAGCTGTGAAGCTCACAACCCGAGACGAAAGGGCAGCTTGTGGCCTATGTCAAGGCCAGAGCACAAAATAGATTGGTATCTGCACCAACCATTGTCAAACAGTAATTCGGCACAGCAGACGCCGCTTGAATGATTTGTACATGAGAGGTCAATGCTGCTGAATATGAGATAAAGAATCACTTTACATTATGCAATACCCACTTACTGTGTGACCCTACAAGCAGCAGCTCCAGCTCCTCTGTGACAACAAACACAAACTGCTGCTGCTGCTCCAGTGCAGCCTTTGCAGGATGCAGCTCAAAGGTTGCTAATGAGCCATCCTGCAAGGGCAGCAACCTCAGGCCCAGCAACTGCTCGCAGGCTGACTTGCCTGCAGCAACGTCAACATCTGCCATGCAGTATGACAGCAAAGGGACCAGTTGTGTCTGCCGCTGCAGGACGTCAGTCTGCTGGGGATGTGCGGCAGCTGCTGTGCGTGCTGCCGCTGGGGTACACAGCTTGGGCATCACCGGCTGGAGTGGCAGAAGCAGACAGAGCACAGCAGTGGGTGCCAAGAACCGGCTGGTTTCACACCCCCCGCAAATCACTACACATTAGCAAGCCGCAGCCCAAACTACAGCCAAAAGCCATTGGCATCAAACAAGGGTTCAGTTGAGGTGTTCTATACTCAGCGATGCAAGAGGATCCCTCTGCAGGTTGCAATTTTAGACACATGCCTGCTTGAGCACTGAGAATGGCTCAAAGGTTCTCACCAGATACTTCTGCATCATCTTCAGGACATCGGGCGGCAAATCCACCAAGGGCAGACCCAACAGCAGTAGCGCTTCGCCAAGAGGCCCTAGGTGTGTGGACTTGTGGGGTTCAGCCAGGCCTGCAGGACTGACTGATCCATCACCTGTGCTGCTGCAATCGTCTGGCAACACAGCAGTTCCAGATGGAGTATCGCACACATCCGCATCACCTGCAGCTGCGCTCCCTGTGCTGGCTGGTTGCTGAAGAAGGCAATCATCATCAGGGAAAATGCAGTGATCGCAGGTGAGCCAGCTGCCGCCAGCTGCAGCGCTCCAAAGCAGTGGGCGGTTGGGAAGGTGGCCATACAGTTGTTGTACAACTCTTTGCCAGGGATCAGGAGCATCATGAGCTGGCCAGAGCCTGCATTTATGTGGTTGATTGAGGCCCATGATGTGAGCGTTTTCTGAAGGAGTAGAGCTGACAGAAACCTCGAGGAGCTCCTTTCATGGCTAACAAGTACTTTCATTCCTGATGTCGCACTCAGAGCTGTGCTGCATCAACTAGATAAATTTTGGCATGAGCGTTGCAGCAGCACCACTCTGACATGCCAGTGAGGTGCCCCTACCTGTTGAAAGCATCTCCAGGACCCAGCAGTTTTGCAGCTGCTCCTAGGAGATCCAGGTATGCTGGTGCTACCACTAGCTGCAGCAGCGCTTCATTCCACTGCGCCCTGAGTCTGCCTGCTCCTGCCATGTCACTGCCGTGCCAGACATCCCTCCTGTTGCTGCTCAGCTCAAAGTAGCCGTTGATATGGACAGGAAGATGTGTGGAGGCAGGCAGCGGCAGGAAGCAGAAAGCACGACCAGCAGTAGCTGCCGACTCGGTCAAACTAGGGTTGACCGCTGTTATCTCTGCTGCAACTGCACCCCATGCGACCAAGGGAACTTGGAACTGTTTGCTCAATTCCGTGGCCATTGTCAGCAATTGTGAATGTCCACGTCTCTGGCTGACAAGGAATGATGTGCTGCGTTCTGTTTGCGTTGATGTATCTCTGCAGGAGCAAGCAAATGGCCAGGTGGGTTGGTCAGAGGTGATGCAATAGCATACGACCTCTGCTGCCCATCAAGCCAGACAAATGACCAACACATGTGCTTGAGATGCAAGGAGTACTCCTGTGTTCAGCAACAAAGAGTTCACAGCAAGCAGCCATCGCTTGTGGATGTACAAGGCATGCACATCCCGATCTGTCACATTTCATGAGTACTTGCAGGAAACACAGGTACAAAACACTGCTGGGCCAATCTTCCTTCCTGTGCCAATGCTCCCCTGGACACCAACTCCAGCTTATATGTACCAGCCACTGTCTCATCAGCAGGTGCCACACCAGCATGCAGGAACAGCGACCGCTGCAGCAGCAACCCAGGGCTGCTGTTTGCAACGCTGCAGCTGAACAGCAGCTCTGGCTCCTTATGACCTGGCAGCAGCTGCAGGAGCTCTATGCTTTGTATGCACTTGAGAAACAAGAGAACTAGGGTCGCCTCGTGTTTAAGGTCTGTGAACAAGGCTGTGATGGAGTCTGTGGTGTACACCTGAAGACAAGAGCAAGGCATGCAGCACATGGGTTGGCTGGGCTCTGGCAAATGGTGTTGTAATCTGCCAGATAAAACTCACTCCTTGACCTGCATGTATGCTTGCGCAGCTCAACAGTTTGTGACTCGCAACACTTTGTGGCGTGCAACAGGACAGCCCCTGCAGCACGTGGATAAGCTGCATAGAAGCCAAGCGGCAACGTCTGATTGTTCTGCCTTGAGCACCAACCTGCTTTGAGATCGTGCTTTTGTTTGCTTGCTCCAGTGTCCGCAATGGGAACCTAAACAGTGTTCCTGCAAAGTGCTGCTGCAAATTGCACCCAAAGAGATGATACGGTGCTGCTTGATCTGCCAGAGTTGAATTCAAATCATGCGTCACAAAGTTGATCTTCTTGCCCGGGTTGGCAGCTGAGACAGCTGGTAAGTGCTTGCAGTGGGGGTCAAATATCACGAGGTTGTCTCCTGACACAAAACTGGGGACGTCGGTTAGGTGATAGATGGCATTGAACCCGACACTGCATGAAAGGAGAAACAGTATAAGGTATTGCGCAGGTATTCCTGTTGGTCTCCCGCTTGAAAAACCGAGAAAGAGCGTCTAGCTAGGCATGACCATGATGCTGCAACTAGGGCCGGCCCTGCCATTGAACAGAGCACAGCAGCAGCAAGCAGCTGCTGTATGTTGCAGGAAACCTAGAGCAGCGTCACACAGAGGAGCTGCCTTGATACACATGCCCAGCTGCTCACCCGAACCGCCCCGTTTTGCCAATTTGCTCCCGCTTCTTACTGTCCCCAATCCTGCTGATGGATTCAAAGTCCTTTTCAGTGAACACTCCATCGTTGTAGGCAAGGAGAGCTGGGCCTTGGAACTGGGCCATCTCAGGACCCAACACGGACTCTGCAGAAGTGTGTGCAAGCAAGCGATCGGGTGATGCAAAAAAAAATCCAAAGGAGAACAATGTGTCTGGATGTGGTTTGCCGTGAGGAGCTGTGGAGAAAAAGTAAACTTGCATCTTGTGCAGGCTCACCACAGGCAGCCCTCATTCAGGCTCTCAAGATGTACAGCTACAATTACAGGTGTGCAGGCATGCTCCTGCTGCTGCTAGCAGCCCGTATGCAGTTGCTTGAATGCATGTCATTGGCGCTGCAAGTGGTGTGTAAGCCTTTTGTTATAAATTCGGTAAGATACCTGCTGCATAGTGATTGTAATCCAAGCAGAACTTGACGGTGGTTGCCTTGGCGTCATCAGCATTCTGCGACACATGAATCAACATTGCAAACCTGCAGCTTGCGATAATGCTTTGTCATGTGGAAGTACGCAAGTGCTGCTGCATGCCTGCACAAGAGGTTGTGCAACCTAGGGCTGTCTGACAAGACGTCCATGTGCCACATTAAGGAGCAGTAAGTTGCGATGTGGCTTGTACCTGCACAAGCTCCTTCAAGATGCTCGTTCCTTCTGGGTAGTTGATCAGAATTTCTCTAAGCCTTGCTGTAAGATCAACCTTCTGCCCAAAGTCCTGCCAAGCATGCTCCATACTACAAGCTGGCTGCTTACTAGGCGCCAGTTATTACGGAAATACAGTATCAACTAAGATCTAGACCCGATGCGAATTACCGAGCAATTGAGAGTCCCCATGCTGCTTGGCGGGGGGACCCCCATAACAGCAGCCACCCACGACCCCTGAAGTTGCCTAGATCAAGCCCTTGCGTTGAGGATCAGACACACGCTTGCAACACGTCGCATACACTGGCCCTTGAACGCTCCAACATGACCCTGTGAGCCAACGTATCGGTTGCAACTGTACCTCACGAGATACATGCATGTAACTCAAATCAGCCTGTACACTACCTCAATCAACAAGACTGACGCCATGCAGATACTTCCCCGAGCAATTCATGCACTGAACAAGCGCAGGTGATATAGGTAATTCCAAACGACGGAATGCAGCGCATGTCAGCTCAGCAGCGACAATGAGGTGCTGCAGTCACAATCCTGTACGCCAACATGTGAGGATCCGTCGTTCACACGGCTGCAGCACTAGTCGGCAAGCAGGCTGACGTACAGCAAGGAGGATTGACCATGGCCAGCGCAAAAGAAGATCAGGAGTTGATCAACAAATTGCGCACAAAGTATGGTTCTAATGTGAGTCATCTAACCAGAACGCACTGCTTCTGTACAAGCTACAGCTACTGTGGTACACTGATAACCCGCCAAACGGCGACTGCAGAACACAGACGTGACCAGTCTTCAAGATGCAGTACACGACACAGGTATATGATGTCTACACGTGTGTGCTCCTCGTGAGCTGCTGCAGCAGGCTCCTGCAAGCAGCATCAATGTCGCTGCAGCTGTTGCTGTGTTTGCTGCCTGCATGTCTGGCTCCCACGCACATCCTGCACACTCCTGCGCCATAGCGCGACCGATTGCCAAATCATGTACATGCCTCTGCTTGATTGCAATGCATGTGACCGCAATGCTCTGACGTCATTGACTTCATGGGTGCAGACAGCTGTACGGGCCAAGACAGCTTTGCGCATGTTCACTTGTGTCCAATGTGTCAAGGCAGTGGCATCAGGGAGGAGGTGTATGAGCACAGACGCTTGCAGGCAAGCCATAGCAGCAGACTATCAGCTCTTAACGTCTCATCCAACACCTAATAAGGATTATAATCCAGCTGCCTTACGTTTGCTTCTGGCCCAGAAGGCGGCCGCGGCCTGAGCAGTGACAGGCGCTACGGCTGTAGCACAATCTTGGCCCATTGTGACTACGCCTGCTGTGCTACTGCCTGAGGCCAGTGAAGTTAGATGCCGACTGCCATCCTGATCAAGATTGTGACTAATGTCCCCACCCAGTGGATCTGAGGCAGCCTCACTTTCCATCAAAGACCCCAGCAGCGCTCATAAGAAGATTTCAGCTGTTACACCTGCAGCAACAGTGCAGTATTCACTGAGTTTGTGTACAGGCTAGCCAATGGATGCAAGTCTCCTTCACACAGCATTACTAACCAGCTTCTCATTGACTGTCCTGCAGAACACATGCACTCACTGCCAAGGTGAAGGCTTCTTCTCATCAACATCTGCAACTGTTCAAATGAGCGACAGCAAATACAGCAGCACAGTCGACAGCAGCAAGTCAGCAAGCAAGCAGCATACCAACCAACCATCTGGTACAGCAGTGAAATGCTCAGATGCGCAGGTTGCAGATGATGAGGCTAGGGCCAAAAGGTGACATCTATCAGCCAGTGAATGAACATTGGATTGCTGCAACATATAAATGATGTAGGATAGAGCGACTTTGTTGGCTCTTACGGGGTGCCCCTCAGGGGCCAGGTTGTATGGTATGGTATGGTATGATAGTTTATATAAACTTGGGTAAATTATACAGTTACAGTTACCTGTCTTGATGGTGTGGCGAACATTCGCAGATGTCAGATACTGCAGCCACACCATCAAGACAGGTTTTGGTAACTTTGTAACTCACCCAACAGGCTGTACAGAGCACACGGAGTGTGCTTAGAATCAAATGTTGACCTAACTTGGGTGACATAAACTCTTGTGCATCAAATGGACAGCAAGGGGGTCGTTCAGATCTGCTGGCTGCCCTCTCAACCTGCACCCAGTCTCCTACTCCTGAGGAGCAGTGCTACCTTCAAGATGTGCTATGCCAGCAGCTGAAACTTTTGATCAGCTCTCTTAGACCAGGACAGATACTGCTGAGTATGGAAAACACTTTGCTGACATACATTGGTACTTAAGCCCCTTGATTAATTTACCGCAAAGTTTGAAAGGTATGATATACCTGAATGACTGCAGGATCACACAGCGGCAGCTCAACAAGCTTCAGCAGATGCTAGCTGAGGTCAAGAAGGTAAGCTTTTTTAAAGCTTTACACTCTGGAGTACCCTACTGCAGCAGTCCATTTCTCTAGCCTACCAGGCACATGCTGCTGTCATCAAGTGGCCACCACTGGGCCAACTTACAGCTGGATCAACTTCAGCATGATGTTATGTTTGGCTGCGGCGCCGGCAAGCAGATCACTCACGAAGCACTTGGGCGGTTGCAGGAGGGGGCATATAAAATGTGTTACATCATTCAATGAGCAGTGGCTGGAAGGCAATTCAAACAGCCTGCTGAGCACGAAAGTGTCATATTTGAAGAAGTAAACCAAAATGTAACTCCTGAAGGTCACATGCTTTCACAACCACTGTTGATGGTCTGCAGGAGGAAGAGGAGCTGCATGCTGCCATGGTGAAGCAGCCAGTAGATACCAACCAGCAGCGCCGGCAACTACAACAGGAGTTGCTAGACCAGTTGCAGCGGCGTATTTGCAGATTGCAGGAGTTGTATCAGCAGAAGCAAGCACTGCTAGTATAAAGGCAGGCAGGTGTAAAGCGTGAGCAAGCCTTGCGACAGTTACGAAGTGCGGGAAAATGCTATTTAGCCTAAAGGAGTACTCGTGGAGTACTGCATCCACTAGGCATGGTGGCTTGTGTGTTGGATGAAACCACAGCTGCTGCAGCAGACATGCCCGGCCCATCTTTAACTGCATGTATAAGTTACCCATTTGATGACCACTACTTGAGCCATCATGCTCAGGACGCCATGCCAGGTGGCACAATACATGGCATAGTGTGTTATGGAGACATGCCATGCGACGTGCAATATACTTCTGTTTACATACTGCAGAATGCTGCTAATACCCATCGGCAAAACTACTGGTCTCGCAGCAGATGCATACAATGACAAGACATCCTACTTCAACGCTTTGAGAATATTAATATATAACTGATCTCAGTGCTGCAGCTCTATCCCGGGTAACTTCTGGTCCCTGATCTGTTGTGCTGTGACCCAAGTGCTGTGGAACCCATATGGTACACGCTGGGGCAACTTGACCTACAAAAAAGAAATATCAAAGCAGAAGGCAACAGGCACAAATGCAGAAGCTGAATGCTCAAGGATGTCAACAAGCAGATGATGCAGATACTATACGGCGTAGCTGTTGTAAACGGGGCGGGTACTACCCAACCACACTCTGGCAGAATGTCATGAGCCGCTCATGTAGAGGCTCTACATGAGTCAGGTTTGCAGTCATAGTGCAAGTTTGACTTTGTGCTTTGATAGCACTACTTGAAGGACTGGAGTCATGGTTGACATGACAGGGCCCCTCAGCAAGTTGCACTGCTTAGCATTCACCTACTACATAAGTCTGCTATTCAAGACAGCATTATAGACAGCCCTCCAGGCTTCTGCAGTGCATTTGATGCAGGTATCATCTCACTCCAGATTGAACGTGTACAGAACGCCACACCTCAGCCAGTTGAGTGACAGCTTGTAGCAGCAGCGGCCACAACAAAACCATGCTGCTGGCCAAAGCAGATGCAACCACCCTCAACCCAAACCCAAACTCTGCGATCCAGGCAGGTATGAGCAAACTGTTAGCGCACCTGTGCTAATGGTGTTGGGTCCATGGTCTTGGCATCATACACATGTAGGAAGCTGTTGTCGGTTGAGGCCTCGTACACGTACACCAGCAGGAAGCCATCATCCTCACCTGCAGCAGCAACCGCCAGGAAACAGTTGTAATATGCTGTCCAGTGCCAAGCACACTGCATCATGCATATGACTGCAGGTTTCCTGCCTGGACTGTCCCCTTCAGAAGATCCTGTGTCAATCCACTATCATAGTGACCCGCTGACTGGACTTCAGGGGCATCGTCACCACGGTACTGTACCGTATGGCCGGGTCGGATACCATATCATAGAACTCCTACCTGGGCTGGGCCTAGCGGTTGTGCTGACTAAGCATGCTACGCTATCTAGACAATCAGCGGGGCATAGAAACATACATCACTGATGAAAAACGCATGCGTGAAGCACTTAGAAGCAGAACATGCAGTAACTTCACCGGTTGAGATGCGCAAAGGACACAAACATGTACCGAAGGTCAAAACACGATGGGGAACTACGGGAATCGAACCCGTGGCCTCTCGCACCCAAAGCGAGAATCATACCACTAGACCAAGTTCCCTGAGGCAGGGTCGCTTTGAGAAGATGCCCAACGTGCGGCGGCGCAATTTCTGACCACCAAATTTGCATTTTCCGAAATCTCCAGAAACAGAGTTTTTGTTGAAACTCAACTGCATCGTGATAAGGATTACGTCATTTATCTAAGACTGTAAAGTTTGTTAGGGCGTATATACCCTCGAAGGCCCCACAATATGTACGTGGATTGGCCCAATGCCACAGTGGATGCGCAGGTGTTTAGAACTCTTCCTGGCACAAACAGACGGCCTCAGCCTGGCAGGGGCAGGCTGCCAATGTGTACTGTTGAACAGTACCGAGGCTTGAGCGGCACAGCTGGCTGGCCCTTGGGAAACCACCTATCTGTAACGGACAATATAACTATCAACAATATAACTATAAGTTTCTCCATTGACGTTGAATCAAACTTCAGACTAATCACACACTGTATCCGACTGGGAAGTCAGTGCTTCACAGCTGAGCAGCAGTTGTCACTCACCGTCACACTTGTCAGCATCATCCTTGGAGTGGCCGTAGTACCTGGGCACAAAGTAAGCCTCCCCTCCCCTCATGCCCTTGTACTCAATTGTGCCCACTGCAGCTTCCTTGCTGCCTCGAGGACTATCCAAATCGTACTTGGCAATACCCTGCAATGCATTTTACAGCATATTTTGGCATTTACTTCGCGCATGAGCGGATTGCATTTGGTGGGAATACAGTGATAATAAGTAAACACATACCCTGTCAGGCCGCAAGGCTCTTGGACTCAAAAATTTGCTTCAGTGGCTGTTGACTAGTTGGCTGCAGGCGGTGGATATTGACTGTATGAGAATAATTGTACTACAAAAGCTCTGAGTGTTTGTAAAACCAGTAACCACCGCCAGTATGTCCAGTTGAACTGTACTTTTCTACTGCTGACCAGAGCTTGCCAAGTCAGCAGGAGTGAAGTATCCAGCATCTGGCTGATCTGGCAGTAGTCAGTGCCTGTCACTTCCGCCAATCAGCCAGATCTGGATGCTGGATACTAAACCAGAATCTCCCAGATCATGATCACCATCAGCAGCAAACTCTCCTTCATCTGGGTGCACTGACTGGTGCCCAATATTGACAAACAGTTTGTTGAAGCAGCCTGGTTGAAGAGAGGCTTACCTTAATCTGTGCTGTCTCGTCCTCTGTGTCCGTTATAGTGGTGTAGGCGTAGCGTGTGTGCTTGCCCTGCCTGGCTGGATGCACGATTGGGAAATCACCAATGATCTGTGAGATCTGCACGCAGTGACGGCAGCAGACCAACATGCTGAATATCTCATGTAATGCTTCTCTTATATGCAATTCCTTTCAGCAGAATCAGATGCAGGTGGACCCCCCCCCCCCCCCCCCCCCACCCCCCCCCACCCCCCCAACCCAACCCAAACCACACCAAACAACCAAGGCTCATCCATTACACCAAAACACAAGCGTATAAAATAGACAGAGAGCGAATGATACAGAGGAGGGGTATGAGTCTAGTGGGAGAGGGGGCAAGGTATTGGGTGGGGGTAGTGGGGTTGGGGGGAGGAG